>CAUYQU010013691.1:0-132253 GCA_963574635.1 Cheracebus regulus | reverse complement strand
TTCTAGCCCTTTAAGCCATATCCTAATAGAGTAAGGCTTAAAGCAATGCATAAGAAATAGCAATACACAAGTAATATTAGTGTCTTAATTCACTCCCACTAGCATCTACTTCCTGAAAGCAGACTATTGCTTCAATATATTATGGCTGTCAAACATTATGGCACATTATGCCTTGCTAATTTTTGTGTTATCAGTAGAGATGGGGTTTCACCATGTTGGCCAGGATGGTCTTGATCTTTTAACCTTGTAATCTGCCCGTCTCGGCCTCCCAAAGTGCTGGGATAACAGGCGTGAGCCACCGTGCCCGGCCTGAAATAAAATTTTAAAATAAAATTATCTGTAATTTTTCAGTGGGCATTTCTTTATTAGCTATTAGAACTTTTCGTTTGCCTTTGCTTTTTCAATTAAAAAAGGTATTCTGGTGAAAAAATGCACTGTTCAAGTCAAACAATATCTAAATTTGATGGGTGCAATATATTAAGGCCCAAAAGGGTATTATTCAAGCCATGCATTATATATTCTTAATTTTTATATTTTAGATTAATTCTGTTTATATTCAAATTTTCTAGATTTCTCATTTTTTAAATATTTATTTTCCATTTTTAAGTTTTTTGTTCTTATATTATGTCAAAACTTATTTGCCTGGTTGCTTCCTATGTTTGAATCATATTTGCTAAGATGTGATGACTTTATCACTGTAAGACAGACCTAATCATTTTTTAAATAAATAAAAGTATTTTATTATCTAAACATATTAATCCAGATATTCCAAGCAAAACTTTTCTTTAACAGTCATTCAGCTGCTTTACAAGACATAAACTCTTCCTGACTCTTGTCCACACTTTACTGGGTATTGAGTTTGTAGTGTATTCTGAACAAACAATATTATTTGTTCTGGGCAAACCTTACTCAAGAATTTCAAATAATTACTGATCATTTAGTATGTGTTTCACACTCCAGTAGAGACAGTGAACAAGATACAGTCCTTGTCATCATGGAGAGGCCATCACGAAGTTTACAAGAAAAGAAGGAAACTAATCAAATTCACAACCCATTTTCTAGGATCAATAAAATTTTGAGTTCATGCAGTACAATCAGTTCTACAATTTAATTATTGTGATATAATTCAAGAATGACTCAACAAGAAAGAGCTATCAAAATAAGATGCAAGAATCTCATAGCAATCCACCTTCTACCATATAAACTGTTATCTCAGAGCTAATCCCTGTCCCATATTCACCTTATTGAGTAGACAGGTACTGAAAGCTAGAGCTGAGAAGCACCACTGCTGCATAGTGATTGCATCTTCCATGCCTTCTGTTTCTATGGTTAGAATTTCCTTGTGTTGACAAACGTTAATATGCTCAACTCAAAGAGTGATCCAAGTTTTTGTAGTCTGTTGTTTACATAATCATGGAATATTTAATAATAATAATAATTAGCCCTGAAATTAGTTACCATTAATAAGAATGATAACAAATAAAGATCAAAAAAGCAAATAAGGATAAAGTGCACACTCACTCACATAGACACACTCATACACATACAATCAAGTACAGGACTCTGCCACCTGTGAACAAAGTTTGGAAAATCACATGACAATATAAGCAGATTTAATCCAGCTTCACATTAAAAATACATTGTAACGAAGTACAGTTTGTTCCAAGAATGATATAAGGTCATTTTGATTTTAGAAAATATGTTACTTTAAGTTACTACATTAAAATGTTGCAGAAAAATATATGATCAATTCAAGAGTTGCCAAAAATTATTTACTAATTTACATAGCCATTCCTGATTTACAAGACAAAACAAAACAGACTTCTTAGAAATCTAGACCTATTTGATAATAATACATCTGTGAAAAGTTCATCTTAAAAACAATATTTAATGAATAAAATTCAGAAGCACTTTCATTTATGTCAGAAATTTAACATTTTACTAGAATTCTTGGTCATGACAATAAGGGAAGGAAAAAAAGAGTTACGTGCTATACTGGCAAATAATTTGCTATAGAAAGTTCATGGAAATTGTTTCTGAAAAATCTATTGGAACTTATAAATGTTTAGAAAGATATTTAAGTACAAGGTAAACACATAAAATCAATAGCTTTCCTATAAGCCTGTAATAAGAAATTTTAAATGTAGTGGGAGAAAACAGTCATAGAAGTAACCGATGAAGAAAAGAAGTTCCCTAGTCTTAAGTTACCTCCCTGCAAAAAAAGTATTAATTACCAAAAAAAAAAAATGTGTAATTTATAATGAAGAACCTTGACAGAAATCATGTTAACCAAGTGATCAGAGTTAACATCATCAGTAATGGGACAGATTGAAATCACATAACTTCTGATAGAATGCAATGACAAAAACAAAGTGCCCTTTCTGTGGCATTTCTGCTAATATGCAAAATCCACATCTAATCAGGAAGAAAACATCAGCCAAACCCAAACTTAGTGGGTAAGGAGACAGTCACAGAACAAAACTCATATTCCATAATCTTTAATGTGTCAAAGTCATAAAAGTCAAGGAAAGACCGAGAAATTCCTCCAGATTGAAGAAGATAAAAGAGACATGAAATCAATGCAATACATAATCCTGGAATGATTCCTTTTGTTATAAAGGACATTTTCAGAAGACAACTGGAAAACCCTGGATGAGATCTGAGGATAAGGTGGTGGTCAAGTATCAGTGTTAATATTCTGATTTGGATGGTTATGTTGTGGTTACATTGGATAATTTATTTGTTGAAATTATACACTAGAGTATTCAGAGGTGAAGGGCATCAAACAATTATTTCATGAAAAATGGTTAAGGGTAAAAATATTCTTTGTTCTATTCTTGTAACTTTTCTATAACTTTGAAAGTATTCTCACATAGAAAAAAATAGTTATGAATTTACCCTAATCAAGATATTTCCAAAACAGTCATATTTCTGAATGTTTTAATTAAGGTCTATCAGTTGAGAATTCTCTCAATTCAAAGTAAAAAAAAAATCACTGTTATTAAATAAGTTTAGTTCTAAAATCTGATGCTTTTCTAATGTGTTTTGCTACTGGTGAAAGTATATGTCATCATCTATCATGGAGGCTTGTTAAGGTTTGGCAGTGTCCCCACCCAAATCTCAACTTGAATTGCAATAATCCCCAAATGCCAAAGGCAAGGCCAGGTAGAGATAATTGATTCATGGGGGTGGTTCCCCCAGCCCAATCTTCTGGTAGTGAATAAGTCTTACCTTGATCTGATGGTTGTATAAATGGGAGTTCCCCTACACAAGCTCTCTTGTTTGCTGCCATGTAAGACATGTCTTTCTTCCCCTTCAACCTTCACCATGATTGTGAGGCTTCCACAGCCATGTGGAACTGGGAGTCTATTAAACCTCTTTTTCTTTATAAATTACCCAGCCTCAGATATGTCTTTATTAGCAGCATGAGAACAGGCTAATACAAGGCTAATAAATTCTTTGAAAAACAATTTATTGAGTCTCTTGTACAGTGAATATCTACATATGAAAGAATTTTATATTAAGGCAATTGCCTCTTTACTTTGAAATAACTGTGGTTGAGGTAAAATTATCACTTTAACTGGAATTATTTTAAAAAGTAATTAATGTTTTCATTCTTTTCCTGTTTTGTCAGTGTATTCAGAAATGTTGTAAAGAAAACTATTCAGTTCAAATTTTAGACACACACTGAAGTACACACACAGACACACAGTCAAATGTGTTCATGACACCAACAACTGTAACCAGTCTATTCCTTTTAAAATAATCATGGCCTTTGCCAGAACTCCCAGGCCACTAGTGTGCTTGTCCATAAGCTCGAGTTAGAGATACAGCAGATTCCCAGAGCCCTGTGGTTTTACAAGCCAGTGCCATCTGTTTACCATTGAACATTTCCTAAGGCCTACTTTCCACCACTTTTAAGAGACTCCATCAAAGGGAATACTCAACTGCTCTTCTAAAATGCAAATGTTACAAATCATTCCACTCGAGCAAAATGTTTTGTTCTTTAATTCCCATGTTTTAAAAACTGCATAGCAAGGTCAGAAACAACCAAAAAGTCAAAATTCCTAAGAAACAAAAGTGACAAATGTTTATGATTGCTCTCATTTATCCCTTCGGTGGATTTTTTTCTCCTACTTCACAAAAGTTCTGGCCAGCCATTCACCAGCAATTGTTAAGGTGTTATCTAATAAACTTCATTTTAACCTCAAGTGCATTTGTATTTTAGTGTGAGAGTCTACGTGAACTAAAATTCCTTCTGACGCACAGAAATAAATGTCCTTTGGAGAAATTTCAAGCATCTTAATAATTGGTGAAAGAATATTTGGAGCAGAAACCTCCTGAGAAACCACATTCTGAAAACATGCCCCAGCTTGAGTTCATCTCTCTAAGCTGGGAGGCCACAGGGCAGTGAAAGAAGAGGCCTCATTCTAGCGTCTCAAGTAATTAGGTTCCAACAGCAGTTCTGTTAATTACTACATGACCATGGACAAATGATGATACCTTTCTGAACATCAGTTCAGTGAAATCCCCATGTATAATGAGGATAATAGTAGTTATTTCTTTGGGTTATTGTTACAACTGAATACTATATTACACATAAAGTGTCTGGCAGATAGCAGGTGCTTCATAAATGGCAGTTATTGGTCATAGAGTTTGCTCTTTGCATCTTCATAGTGAAATACAAAAATGTGATCTTCATCTTTATGGTTTTGCTTCTTTAAATAACTTTCTTCTTGTTTTTTTTTTTTAGAGATAGAGTCTCACTTTATCACCCAGCCTGGAGTGCAGTGGTACAATCATAGCACAATGCAGTCTCAAAATTCTGGGCTCAAATGATTCTCTCACCTCAGGCTTCCAAGTAGGTGGAACTCCAGTTGAGTGCTACCACACACAGTTAGTTCTAAAATTTTTCTAGAGATGGGGCCAACTATGTTTCCCAGGCTGGTCTTGAACTCCTGCCTCCAGGCAATCCTCCCACCTTGTTCTTCCAAAGTGCAGGGGTTACAGGCTGAGCTACCATGCTTGGCCTAAATAACTTTCTTCTTTTATAATTTATTTTTTTTCTTCTCATCTTTTATTTTGGGTTCAACAGGTACGTGTGCAGGTTTGTCATAGCAGTGAATTGCATGTCATGGGGGTTTGGTCTACCAACAATTTTGTCACCCAGGTAATCAGTATAATACCTAATAGGCAGCTTTTGAATCCTCACTCCCCTCTCACCATCCCCTTTCAAGAAGGTCCCACTGTTGATTGTTCTCTTCTTTTTGTCCATGTGGACTCAATGTTTAGCTCTCACTTATAAATAAAAATATTCGGTATTTTGTTTTCTGTTCCTGTGTTAGTTTTCTAAGGATAATGGTGTCAGGCTCCATCCACGTTGCTGCAGAGAATATAACATCATTATTTTTTATGATGAAATAGCATTTCATGGTGTATGTGTACCACATTTTCTTTATCCAGTCTACCATTGATGGGCATCTAGGTTGATTCCATGTTTTTGCTAATGTAGATAGTGCTGCAGTGAACATACATATGCACGTGTCTTTCTGGTAGAATAATTTGTACTCCTTTGAGTATATATCCAATAATGGGATTGCTGGGTCCAATGGTAGTTTTAAGATTTTTAAGGAACCTACAGACCACTTTCCATGATGGCTGAACTAATTTAAGCCCGTCATGGCTTAGTATGTGAAAACCATCAGAAAGTTAGAAAACAAAGTAAGGACATTGTCTTCAAAAAAAACTAATAAATAAAAAAGCCACAGTTAAAATGTTTCTGGAGCACATTTCTTTATCAGATTAACTAGTTTGCAAGCCAGGAAAAGGATAGAACTAATAACACTTTTCATCCTGAAAAACTCCATTATGCCTAACTATCATCATGCCTAAGCACCAGGAAGGGATGAACTAAGAAGGTAGTGTCAGGGTCAGGTGCTGTGACAACAAAAAGAAAGGACAATATAAAGAAAACTTGACCCTTATATTTTCATTAGGATCATCTCTACTTGCAAGTTAAGTCTGTGTGACATTTCAATTTGTATAAACTGTTAAGTGTTGATATGGTTTGGCTGTGTCCCCACCCAAATATCATCTTAGATTGTAGTTCCCGTAATCCCCATGTGTCACTGGAGGGACCAGGTAGTGATAATTGAATCAGGGGGGCTGTTTCCTCTGTCCTGTTCTTGTGATAATGAGTTAGTTCTCATGAGATCTGATGGTTTTAAAAGGGGCTCTTCCCTCTTCATTCTCTCGCTTTTCTGCCACCTGTGAACAAGGTACTTGCTTCTCCTTCACCTTCTGCAATGAATGTAAGTTTCCTGAGACCTCCCAAGCCACGTGGAACTGTGAGTCAATTAAACATTTTTCCTTTATAAATTACCCAGTCTCCAGTATTTCTTTATACCAGTGTGAAAATGGGCAAATACATGTTCTTTTAAGGAAAACGATTATCATTAGAAAGAGGATGATTCTAGGATATGAAATCTCTTCCGTAGAAGAGTGAGCAGAGTTTCCTTGGGCGTGGATTTGGCAAAAACAAATTGGTCAAAGGCTTTGAATGACCTGCCAAACCTTAACTTGAGCCTGGTTTGAGGGGAAGGCAGTGCACAGACCATTGCAAGGCTAAGTGCCTTGATTTAGTGCGAAGGTCTGTTGCCAGGCAAAGGTAAAACAGGTCTCTTTTGGATATTTGCAATAGTAAAACTTGTGGGTTGGGCCTGGTGGTTAGAACTTAGTTATTCCTTTGTATATTTGTTGACAACTCATGGAGTCTAATGCTGTTCTTTAGGATCTAGCAAGGCTCTGACTTCTGTCTGTGGCCGTTTTGGCATCGGAATGACATGGTGGATGCTAAAAGCTGTGGTTTGGTTTTGGTGGCACTTTGGTCGAACAGTGTATCTTGGCCTAACATGATACATCCTGGATTATTTGGGTAATCAATTGAGTATGTTGTTCCAGAGGCAAGAGCTGGTGATTCCTTAGAAGTATTTGGAAACAATAAGTTTTTCCCTTGTAATTTCGCCTTCATGAAGTTTTAACTAATTAGTCAGGGAATGGTGGAAGCTTTTAAGGATCTAATAGAAACCTTTCCTATTCCACATGTGACAGATTTTAGACTGTTGATTTGGGTTAATAAGTAAGATTTAGAAATAACACTACACTATGATTTATCTTGTGGGAAAAGTTAGCATTGTAGCCAGGTTTTTTGGTTTGTTTGTTTTGTTTTTTGAGAGGATGTCTTGCTCTGTCACCAGGCTGGAATGTAGTGGCACAATCTCAGTTCACTGCAAACTCCAACTTCCTAGTTAAAGTGATTCTTCTGCTTCAGCCTCCCAAGGAGCTGGGATTACAGGCATGTGCCACCATGCCCAGCTAATTTTTGTATTTTTAGTAGAGATAGGGTTTCACCATGTTGGCCAGGATGGTCTCGATCTCATGACCTCGTGATCCATCTGCCTCGGCCTCCCAAAGTGCTAGGATTACAGGCGTGAGCCCCCACGCCCGGCCTGTGGCCAGTTTTTACTGTAGTTCAAAACCAATTTAAGAGCTCTCCTTCCCCAGCAAGTGATGTCTAGTGGGTTCCTGGATCCAGCAGTCAATACCTAATGAAGCCTCAATTCTGTCTCATACATTCTGATGTTTCAGCTTGGTCATCAGATTAGACTGGACTGGTGAACTTAGGTGGTCTTCAGGTAGTTTGATAAAGTTCATAGAGATTAAATGTTCAATCTCTATGAATGGATACACATGTGCACTTGTATTTAAAATGTGGGGAAAAACACCAAGACGCTCACCACTTTCAGGATCTGTGTTCATCTGAAAATTGAATCAATGTGTGCCTTGCCAGGGCATCTCCATTATTCTCTTATCATTATCAATGGCTGATGGAGGAGTCAGGAGTGTTTTCCATTTGGGATCTGATAATGGCAATCTTTGTTTCTATGTGGGATGGAATAATGATAGAGCTTGTAGGTTGTGTAATAAAATATAACTATATCCCTGGACTGATGAGTCATCTTAGTGCTCTAATTGTATAATTTCATGTTCAAAACACAGTATTGGCACTATCTAATATGCGATAGAATTTTTACAAAGAAACTAAACATGGGATGCTGATATTTTTCCAATAATAAAGTTTATCTGGAACCTCAAATTCCAAGTATTCTGTTAAGATAGAATGTGTATATCTGTGTGTGTGTGTGTATCTATACATATATATATATATATATGCATATACACTAATGTATATATGTGTGTATATATGTTTACAGACATATATACATATATACACACACACATGCATATATATATATACACACACATACATACACACACATATACACATTAGCAGATACACACACACACACACACACACATACACACATTAGCCAATATATATAATCTTAGGGGCATATAAACATATGCCTCTACCAGTTATCTGTCTTTCTCAAATATCACATTTCTATTACAGTGTGAACTCTAGCTACTTCTCAAAATATTGTAACATAAGTTCTTGGTACCCTACCCAGATTCCTTTTACTGAGTCACTGTATTCACCCCTCAGATGCTGCAGGAGTTGGCTGCTAACCAGCACCCTATCCAGAGGATGGCCTTTAGTCAATGGGAGCTGACTCAAATGGAGATGCATGCCAGGTTAACTCCACCCTACCACCACTCCTGAGTCACCTGATAGCCACTGACTAACTGAAAAGGCACCTAACAGTCCATTCCTCATGCTTCTAGGCAGGACAATCTCTTGGTATGATTTTTGCTTCAGAATATCCTGTGGGAAACTCCTGAACAACATGTTTGTCTAGCTTCTTTCCCTGGTCCAACTGTGGGAGGAAAAAGCTGGTCTACCCTGCTCCACATGCTGATTTAAGAAGGTAATATATATAGCCTAGATATCTTGAAGAAATATTAATAAAGACAACAACAAAATGAATTAATAATGACAACAGCAAAAACTTAATACACTAGTGAAAGAAAAAGATATTAACCATGAAAGTGTAACAATTGAGTACAAGAATCTCTAAAATCCTTTTCATCATTGTGTATCCTATTGCTAGAAAATTGCATGGAATATAAACAAAAATAAATGAAATATTGAATGAATTAATTAACCAGACATTGATCAACCTGTTCTATAGGGAAATTTGATGGCCTGAAGAAATACATGGAGAGCCCGCATGCCAAATTGTTCCAGAAACATCTGAAATAAAATCGCTTAGGTGCTAAACAGCCCTGATACAGAATTGAGAAAATAGAGTTTATGTTGAAAGAGAAGGATGCGGTTATAGTCTTCCAGGCTCAACCAGTCAACTCATGATATACAGTCATTCTTTTAGGCTTATTAAACCATATGGTTTTCAATTGGTATAGACCTATAAGATTCATGGTTATCAGATATTTTAATTTTTAGCAAAGAAAACTGTTTACTAAATAAAATATCACTCATACACTCACCGCAGTCCATTAACAGATAAGAAGAGTTTTTATTGGTATGAGTTTGTTTGGTAAGTTAAAATTTATGACAGAATCAATCATTGAGAAAATGAAGCTCTGCTGAATAATTTTTTAAAACTTTAAGTATGGGTTATGCTTCTTTGTTTACATATTAACCTTGGTAAATATTTTATTTCTCTAAGAAAATACAGACACGTATTAATTTTTTTAAATTTAATTTTTAAAATTTTAATTTAAAATTTAAAAGTATCTGTTTAATTTTTAAAAAATTAATTTTTAAAAATTTAAAGTATGCATTATGCTTGTCTGTTTTCATATCAACCTTGGCAAATATTTTATTTCTCTAAGAAAAGCAGACATACAGAAATAAGCAATTATAATGACACCAGTTGTTCAGTGTCTGACTTTGTAATCTCAGGACACTCTAAGCCAATCCAAATTCTTTAAAAGTGTTTCAGTGAGCAGCTTTGTTTCAAAGTTGAATTACTTAAAAACAAGACTGTCATGCTTTACCTATAGAAAGTGCTTGATATTGCTAACAAATTGCCCCAGTGAGATGTAATGACATTAATTGTTACTTCTTCCACTGAGTAGATGACCTTGATCTTTATGCTAATCACAGGTGTGGAAACAGTACATTTTCTAGTGTTATTTTACTTTTGCAGATATGCATTAGACTGATTAAAAATAATGCAAAAACTAAAACTTTTATTCAATTATATATCTATTAAACATTTAAATAGTACAGAAAGATATTTTTTCTAAGATTGACCTTTCCTCACTATCCCCTCCCACCAAAAAGATATACTATAAAGTTCAAGTTAATGTGTGTTAGTCCAATGGGTCAATATTTGTAGTCAGCTGAATTTGAGCATAATGGCACTGTCTATTGAGGGCGCCGAACTATTAAATATGTGTATTTGTATTTTTATATATATGTATGTTATATATATATACACACTATATATATATATTTATGTATGCATATATATACATATATATGTGTAAATATACATATATACATATATATGCATACATATACACACATAATATACTCTGTAAATATATATAGATTTTTATTTGTCAATAGTAAATAAGTAAAAATGAAATTTAAATCAAACATTTATAAAAAAATCAGAAGCATTTTTGTTGATATCTACAGTTTTATAGAACACAGTTTGGAAATGATGTAAGGGAAAGAATATATTCAGACCCTTAAATCTGTCCTCCAATTCCAGTAGCTTCTCTTGTCTCTTTAGCAGTGCATAATTCTCAAAAAAAAAAACTCATAAATGTGAGTAAGGCCACTCAATATTTCAACAAAAAGCTACAGTGGCTAAGAGGCAGGGGGTGTTATATAAGCCTCAAAGCAATCACTTCTGCTTTATAGAACTCTGTATGTTAACTGCCCTACCACACATGAAAATCACTTGTGGAACTTTATGAAAAGACATCAATAACCAGAAACCATCTTGTACCTACCAAGTCAGAATGCCTGTGGCTGGAACCCATTAATAAATCTTAAGCAAGGTTAATGGCTTTTCTAAGAACCAAAACCAAAATTTTCACATGAGTGTTGCAACTCTTTCACCCATACTTCTTCCATAACAGGAGGCTCTATTCAGGGTTAGGGAAGATCAGGGCATGTGTGATGACCCTAGAAATTGGATCTCAGAGTCATGGTCCAAGGAAACTTGAAACAATCTAGTGCAAAAAATTGAATACAGTCAGCTCTCTGTATTCATGGGTTCTGCATCCTGGGATTCAACCAACTGCAGATGGAGAACACAGTCCAGTATTTGGGGATGTGAAACAATCCCTCAGCCCCAATACAGAGAACCAACTTTTTGTATCCACGGGTTCCACAGGGCTAAGGGACTTGAGCATCCACAGATTTTGGTATCCATGGAGGTCCTGGAAGCAGTCTGCCTCAGATACCAGGGGCGACTATACAGAATTTTCATTGAAGCCCATGTGCTCAAGCAGGATAATCTTTCCCAGGCTTATTTTCATAGAATATTATGTTCCTCATTTTTAATTAGAGGCCTGAGACTACCCTGATATTATAGATGATCATTGTCCATATGCAATAGATGTCAACGAGCAACACCAGAGACAATTGTCAAAAGCAAATGAATTGTAAATCTGTTGAAGCTACCTAGAACTATCTAGTCAAGTGAGTATAGTAAACACTGTGTCTCCTTTATAGCCTCACTGTACAAGTCTTTGGTGGCCCTTTCAATATGTCCCTGATAAGTTTGTTAAACCCTCCAAACCTATGTCCCATCCTTTTCTATCCTGCCTTCTCCCTTGGAAAGCTGACCTGTGTGATCAATAAAATGAACCCTAATGATGGTTTGACTAAAGATGTTTTGATTTTACAATAGTGCAAAAGGATATACACTCAGAAGAAATGTGGTTGGAATTTTGAATTGTTATCATTTTCTGGGCTGGAGAAGTTGGGAAAGATATGCTTCCGAAATGCTGGGCAGTGGCCAGGAGCTGCAGCTGCCAGTCATTCACGCACTCTGAAGGGTAAGAAATTACAAGATAACACTATATTATAAATAGAGATGATTATGCCCAACTGTATGCTAATGTAAGTGTTCTGAGCATTTTAAGGTAGGCTAGTCCAAGCTATGATGTTCAGTAGGTTAGTGTATTGAATGTATTTTCAAGTTATGGTGGATTTATCAGGATGTAATCCCATTGTAAGTTGAGGGACATCTGTGCATTAGTATACATCATTATTTGCTGACTTCTGCTGGATTTCATCAAGAAAGAGGAGGTAAGTGAATTTGTTTGCCTACAAAGCCATCTTCTTGTGGGGTTGCCTCAGGTTGGCTGCATTCTTCAACCAAAGGTCATTGCTCCTTTCCATATTTCCCTTTCTACAATCTCTTTTCAGGATCCTGAGAACTGATCCAGCCTCTTCTCCTGCCTTGCCTAACTGTTACCACTGTCTTTATCTCATCCTGCACCAACCCATGATTCCCTCACACTATGGCCACACATTTGCAAATAGTTCCTTTGTTAAAGACTTCTGGAATGATCATCATTTAAATGTGTTACTTGTTTCCTGCTGGCTTGCTGAGTGATAGACAATACCATGCTTCTCTATGAAATTTTAAAAGTAGCTAATGTTTACCCCTGAGCTCACCTTCTGGGCTTATATTTGTATTTTGTTACAGTTAAATGGATTTGATTTTGTTCCTTAAAAATCTGAACATATATACAAACTGAAATTGAGCAGTGATCACCAGATACCAGTGATTTTCTTACACTTGCAGAAATTTAAATATATTTATCTATCATTTAGATTAAAAATGATTATTAACACAGGGAGTCAGATAAAGCACCTAATACAATCGTTCAGCCTCACAGGTAGCAGTGTGAAGGCTGGATTAGAAGTGCAGAGAGATGGAAGCAAGGAAAGAGATCAGTTGGGCAATGGTGAGGGCAATGGCAGCACTAGTGTGGTGAAGTGGTGGGGAAGACTCAGGGAGAAAGCATTTAGATAGTAGGTATGCTGATAGAGGTAAGATAAATTAAGATGAAAGAGGAAAACAAATCAAAACTTAGCACAAGTGCCAGTGACTTTAGACATCAAGATTTAAGTTCAAGTGAAAATTTTTGGTTTATGCTAAAAAATGAAAAGAATCCAACTGTGTTCTACTTGAGAATTAGCACTGTGACTGTCTCCAGAAAAAAAAAAGGATCTCTGGGAGTGAAAAAGGAGATGTCCAGAATGAAAGGGTCTAGCAATTATGGACACAACATAAAAAGAACTCATTCCCCATTGAATTCTAACATACTATTTGCATGTGTTCTTTGTTAGTTATTTGAACTGACCTGACTTTTTGTTGAACTAAGCAAAAGGAACACTACTTATTTCTATTAAAGGAAATGAGAGAAATAAAAAAATACATTTTGCCAACTGTTTAGTGTATTGTTCTATCAGGTTTGAGATTTAGTTCAAATTTTTTTACCCAAGTTAAAACACAAAAGGAGAAACATTTCTGCATGGCCTAAGAGACCAATATGGAATAGCATACAGATATTATTAATATAAAATAATTATTAGAAACTATTTTTATGAGTTATATATAAATAAGAAACATATGGACTACATTTCCAGAAAATACACTCCGGTTTGAAAATTAAAAAGAAAAAAAAAATAACCACGTTGGCAAAAAGCTGACAATAATTTGCCAAACCTCAACAGTTAGAAAAATAACTTGAAACATTTGAGGAACCAAAACATGGATGGGTTAGTCCTAGTTAAAAGGCCTTTTACGGTCAGATGAATGTGGGTAACGGTGAAGGAGGCAGGGTGGAAAAACAAATTATGAATAACACATGGCTTGGCATTTTTCCAGTCAATTAATGGAAACTCAGATTAAAATATTCCATGGAATGTACCTGACTCAAATTTTCACATCAAACAAGCTCAACAATTCCCTGGGTTGTTGACTCAATTTGAAATTGGTTTGAACAATTTAGTATATCCATACTGCCTGACATTTGACCCTGTCAAACATAAATTCTAGATTTAATGACCAGGATTTCAAGAAATTGAGAAAAAAGCATAAGGATGATCACATGAATAAAAATTCTGAAAGGGAGGGAATATTAAGAAGGAATATTAAGAATCCCGGCCACTGCCCAGCATTGTGGTGTATCACAAGTGAAATTCTAAGTATGTAATTAAAAATTATGCCCATCTGAGAAGAAAATGTTCATGTGCTTCAGGCAATTTACAAATCTGGGCTAAGAGCTCCTGGGTACATGCATATTTGCAAATCAGAAACACAAAAGAGGCCCAGCTTGCAGTGGCTCTTGCCTTGAATCCCAGTACTTAGGAAGGCCAAGGCTGGCAGATTACCTAAGGTGAGGAATTCAAGGCAAGCCTGGCCAACATTGTAAAACGCTGTCTCTACTAAAGATACAAAAAATAGCTGGGCATGGTGGCAGGTGCCTGTAATTCCAGCTACTCGGGAGGCTGAGTCAGGAGAATCACTTGAACCTGGGTGGGAGGGGCTGCAGGTTGCAGTGAGATGAGATTTCAGCACTGCACTCCAGCCTGAGTAACAGAAAGAGATTCTGTCCCCTATCCCAACTCTGCAAAAAATAAATAAATAAATAAACACTAAAAAGAAAAGTGGTGGTTACTAGAGACACAATTGAAACTACTGAAGAAAAAGTACAAAACTGAGGCTTTTGAGAAATTCTAAGAACAGTAAAAATTTATCATTCATTCAAAAGCTATTTAAACTCTAAGAAAGACCCAAACAAAATAGAGGAGATACATCATTGATTGTATAAGTTTAGGGGCTGAGATTCAACAATCTTATATATTATTTTTATTTTCTCTATCAAAAGAGTAACTTTCAGAAGATTCATTTAGTTAAAATTGAAGCCCCAAATTAGTGAAAAAATAGCAAGGATATTATTATTATTATTATTATTATTATTATTATTATTATTACTGTTTTCAGAAAATCTTTTTCTGTTGACCAGACTGGAATGTAGTGGCACGATGTTGGCTCACTCCAACCTCTGCCTTCCAAGCTTAAGTAATTCTTCTGACTCAGCCTCCCAAGTAATTGGGATTACAGGCACGCACGCCCATGCCTGGACAATTTTTGTATTTTTGATAGAGACAGGTTTTACCATGTTGGCCAGGCTGGTCTTGAACTCCTGACTTCAAATGATTTGCCCACTTCAGCCTACCGAAATGTTGTGATTACAAGTGTGGATATTAATTTTTTAATGTGCTTTAATGTCTGGGCCTGCTGAATTATATTGCAGAAACTTGAACAAAATTTCAGAGGATGAGTCAAGTCTCTATAGGTAATCTTTGGTAATTCATGGAAAATTTGAAAACTAAAAAAATAATAATATATGATTTTGATTTTCAAAGTGGTTAAAAGTGTAGAGTAGAGATTTCCACTTTAATGGGGTAGTAAAGTTATGTGGAGTACTTGCAGTATTTCAGAATATTAACAAGAGTTCACACCTCTGAAATATTAAGGATTTAACTTTAGTTTGACTTATTAGAAATTTTCTAGGAAAGCCTGGGAAACTGTTTGCAGAAACGTGCTACAAACAAATTTTTTTATAGAAAAAGGAACAAATATAGTAAGTGTGTGTAATAGTAATAAGAGAAAAAAACGAATTTCAAATATACTCATAAGATGATTTAAATAAATAAGCTTTTAAATAATGGATTCAAAACAATACATCCTTTGAAAAGTTTATGAAAAGTATATTTTAAAAACTAGAGACTCAATATTAACCTGTTTCCCTTCTTAACTATGATTTTTCTATGCAAATATTCTTGGTATCATGACTACTGCTTACAATCAGGAGTGGTTAAAAATGCAACGGGGCTGACTCCTTGTTGGGGAATGGCTAAATGTGTTCACAATGGCATTATTCAAGAAACTAACCACAGAATTCAAGCTCCACAGAGAGTCAAGTATAGCAGACATGTAGCTTATAAAGTGGAATGTTATCTATTTACTTACTTAGCATAAACAAAGGGAAGGACCACAGTATGCCAGAACCTGTCCTAACTACTAGAATACTGTGACAATCAGTTTCAGGTGTCAACATGACTACAATCCTCAGTCTCCAGTTATTTAATCAAACAGATGTAGGTGTTATTGTAAAGACATCTTGTAGATGTAATTAACATCCATAATTAGGCCAGCCATCATGACTTGTCTCTATAATCATAGCACTTTGGGAGGATGAGGTGGGAGGATCACTTGAGCCCAAGATTCAAGACCAGCCTAGACAACATAATGAGACCCCATTTCTACAAAAAACAAATATATATTAAAAAATCAACTGAATGTGGTGGTGCACCTGTAGTCCCAACTACCTGGAAGGCTGAAGTGTGAGGATCGATTGAGCCCAAGAGATCAAGGCTGTAGTGAGCCATAATCACACCACTGTACTCCAGGCTGGACGACAGATCAAGACCCAGTCTTTAAATAATAATAATAATAATTACTTGGCTACAAAGTACACATGATATCCTAGATAATTTGTATGGATTCTTTTCAATTAGTTTAAAAGGCCTGAGAGCAGAACTGAGGCATTCTTGACCAAGAAATCCTGCCTGTGAACTGTAGCTTCAGACTGCGCTTAAGAAGACTTCCAGCCTGGCTTTCCTGATGGCCTGCTCTGTGGATTTTGGGTCTATTTCACCAGTTTCCATGATTGCATACACCAGTTTCTTGCAACAAATTTCTTAATGTGTCTATATATCTTGGTCTATATTTATATCTGAATAAATACCTATAGATAGGTAGATTAGATGGTGATAGACAAAAGATAGATGATAGATAGATAGACAGACAGATAGATAATAGATCTATTCAACCCTATTTATTCTGTTTCTGTGGTAGAAATTTAACAATATAGATTTTGGTGCCAGGAAGTAGGGTACAGAATGCCACTATAACAAGTAAATATGTGGAAGTGGCATTAAAACTTAGTAATGGGTAGAGGCTAGATGGATTTTGAGACACATGATAGAAAAGATTTAGATTGCCTTAAATAGACTTTTTGTAGATATAATGGATATTAAAAACACTTCTGGTAAGATTCAGAAGAAAATGAAGAAACAGGAAGAAAGGTAATTTTTGCCATTCTGGCAGCTTGTTAACTGCATTGTGCCCTATAGTTGTGTGGAGAGAAAGACTTGTAAGCAATGAATTTGGATATATAACTGAGAGAATTTCAAGCAAATATTGAAAGAGCAGCTCGATTGCTTATTTCTGCTTATAGTAAAATGAGAGTGGAAGAGGTAAAGTGAAAAAAGAACCATAAGGAAAAAAGAATCTGCATTTAATTACTGGTTAAATGCTCAGCCTATCCAGATTGGAAACAAAAATGCTAAAATTTGGAGATTCCTTCATTAGGAAACAGTGCTCTGGAGAGAGGATCAAAAATGTGGGTGGACAACTTTTTTGCTGGCTCTAAAGAGATTGGGCATATGATCATGGATCTCCGAGATCATCTCAGCAGAAGACAAAAACAGAGACAGGATTAACTAGGAAAGCTCTTTGGAATATCTTTTTGTCTAACAGAAGGAATTCCATAACATACACAGGAAAGCCACAACATTTTTGAGAATGTTATTTCAGCAAAAACGCTGTGGGCTTATTTTGAAAGTGACAGAGACAGGCAAATGAAAGAAGGTTGTCAGACTTCCAAAGCTCCAGAGGCAAATAACAGGATGATGAAATTACTTCATTTCAGGTATGCACTACCCTTCAATCAAAAGCAAGCACAACTTCAAAAGCAGAGGCCAGGGCCTTGAGCCACTGAGAATAATTCCCAGGCTTTGAAACCCAATATAATTTGTCCTGCTAAATTTCAAAGTTGCTTGGAACCAGTAACCCCTTTCTCCCTTTCATTGTCCCCTTTTGGGATAGAAATTTCTATGTTATACTATGTCTGTCTCACCATTGTATTTTGTGAATAGATAACTTGTTTTCTAGTTTTATAGGTCCACAGATGATGAAATTTTTTGCCTTTGGATGAATTATACCCACAGTCTCATCTATTCCTGATTTAGATGAGTAAGATGGTGAGGTTTGGGCTTTTAATCAGATATATATAAATAAAATTTGGGGATTGAGCTGATGCTGTAATGAGTTGAGACTTTTTTTAATGATGAAATGGTTTGAGTGCATTTTACACACGAGATGGATGTGAAATTTTGGAGGCCAAAGGCTAAACTGTAGTAAACTGACTGGTAGTCTCAAGGAAATCAGAAACCTATAAATGTTGCCTTATTTGGGGGCAAAATGGGACTTGCAGATATATTAATATATGGGTCTTCAGATAAAGATATTATCCCAGATTATTTGTGGTGTCCTAAATGCCATTAGATGCATCCTCATAAGGAGACAGAGAAAGATTTGACAACAGAGGAGAAGGCAATGTAACCACAAAGGGAAATAATGGATTGATTCAGCTACAATTCAAGACATGCCTGTAACCACAAGGAAAAGAGAAGAAATATTTAATAGATTCTCTCCCAGAGGCTTCTGAGGGAGTACAGCCCTGCTGATGATTTGCTGTTGGCCTAAAAATACTAATTTTAAACTCTTGGCCTCCAGAACTTGGTGACCTTTTTTTTTTAAGCCATCAAGTGTGTGATAATTTGTTAAAGATAACATGAAAAACTAATACAGGTACAAAGAAAAGAAAGACAGAAATCTCTCCACAGAGATGATCAGTCTTGTGGGGTTCAGAGACATGTCAGAAATAAATAAAATCTTTTACAAAAACAACAGTGCACAAAAGAGGAAGGATTACTTTCTCCTTGAGTCAAGGTCATGTCAAAAAATTTTCAGCTGTACTTGCAGATTCAATTCATCTTATCTAGATAAGTAAGAGAAAGAAGGTGATTAGACAGAAAGTACAAAGGTGCAGAGGCAATGAAAGAGTAACAGGTGTTCTCAATGTGGAACAGGATCCTATTTGAGTGGAGTAGAGGATAAGCAAAAGGTTGGCTAGTAATGAAACTTAGGAGGTCATCTGGGTCTTTATTGTGGATGACTTTTCGTACAGTCCTAAAGATTCTGGATTTATATGTAAGAAACGGGGAACTCTCAAGATCTTTAATGCAGTAAGCCAATAGGGGTTCATGAGATATGATTTTATTTTATATAGAGAAGAAACTAGTATGGGATCAGAGACCAGGAGACCAGTTAAAAAACCAATGGCAACACCCCAGAGGAGATAATATGACAGAGGTGACAGAAAGATCACGAACTTATGAGTTATATCTGAAGTGTAAATGCTGGGACTTGCCGACCAAATATATGTGAGGAATGAGAAGCAATCCAAGTCTTCTTACCTCAGCAGACGAATGAATACTAATGTCATTAACTGAAAAGAGAATGATGGGGGTAATTGTGAACTCTTTGTACAATTATCCCAAAGTTTTACTTATCTCTATTGGGATATATTTTTTTTATAAGGAAAAGCAATGAGTGGGAAGGGTATATAAGATCAGTCTTTGGCTACAGTGAGAAGTCACTAGGTGATGACTACAATTGATAAATCAAGAAATAGCATTATTAACATACACCTTGCACTGTGAAAATGAATATCAAAACGAATAGCTAAAACACTTTGAAAATGCAAATGTTGCTTCTAAGGAATAAAACTAGTGGATCTGGAGGTACCTGGGGACATTACTTTTTCACCTTAAGCCTTTTAGCATTTTTCAAATTCTAGGTGGTTAGAAAATACAATTAATAAAATTATAAAATTAAAGCCTGGAACAAACATGTAAGAATTACTATTGCTTAACAACTAAAGTGTTATTCTAGGTAATTACCATGTTTTCCTCAACTTTTTTCCATGTTACATAACTCATAATTTACCACTGAATCTTTAAGATAAACAATTTCTTTTGTAATTTATTCTGTTTTTGAGAAGATTTTAAGGATTTTTAAAATAAATAACTCAGTAGTGGGGAAGGGGAAAGCACACACATTTCTATATATATATTAAATCTTACTACTAACCAGGATAAAAGGTTAGTCTCTGCTGACCCTGTTATTGGACTCAACAAGAAATGAGAGGGGACAAAAATGTTTTCCAAGACTAAAGGAGCTGCTGACTTTATCAAAAAATTTAATATCCCAAAGAAAGTGCATATTGAGGAGGGCTGTCAGCACCAAAATAGTAGGTGAACTGGGGAGATAAAAGGCCCAGTTTCTTTTCTTCAACATTAATGACCAGACCTTAGACCATGTAAGTTCACAAAGGTAATAAGAATCTCTGAGAATTTTTGGTGAACTGTTGGATCTGAACCACAGATCCTGACCCAGTGATGGATGAACAAATGCACTCAGATACAGATAGATATCCAGAGCAGGCTAGGGGTCTGGGCAGCTATAGACCCAGAAGAGGGTGCTGTAAAGAGTCAGCAGCCACGGCCCTCACAAGCTGGTACTGTGGGCATTTATCCAGATTTAATGACAGAGGCTTTGAGTCAACACACTTGTGAACAATTTACATGGTTGCCTTCTGCAGAGAGAGCAGCCCTATGAATGATTAAAGGCCAGGTTCCGAGGCCTAAAGCAAACACCATTTGTGGGTAGTAACAGTGCTGATACCTCGAGTAGAGAGCAGTCATGCTCCTGTGGATGTTCAAAGGTCAGTCTTAGGACCACAGGAGTAAACAAGCTCTTTAGATAAACTCCCTTACATTCCTTTGTATCTACTCCTGCCTAATTGCCTCTGGGTAAGAATCATCGCCTTTGGCTCATTCCTTCCTGAGGATTTTGCAAAAACCTCCCGGACTTCTAAGAAAGTTGTATCCTTTTCTCTATAATTTTTCTTTTATAATTTCTTTCACCACCCTGACCTAACCCCTACAGTGAACAGTAAGCTGACCTCAAAATACAGCCCAATCACATCTCCAAATGAAAACCCATCAAAATTAAGAGTTTTCCTTGATAAGGACAGCTTCAAAATACAAGGAAACAGCTAGATGTCTTAGTCTCTTTCAAGTTAATTTCATACTGTCTATACCCAACAATCAAAAATGAAGCTGATATTTCTCTTTCACAGATCTTACCCTCTATTCTTTTCCTAGATCATTCTAAGACAGTGCTTGAATATAAAGCTAATTACTCCAGCTGTAAATGAAATGACTCAAGTTGACTAGTTTTCTTACAGGTACAATGTTGTAATAAGGGATTATTTCCTAATCAACAGCCTGATGCTCAATTTTTTAAATAAGATAATTGCATACTCTGTATTAAAATTATTTGTCATTAAACATAAACTTATACATTGTATAGTATAAAGATTTTTACATATATAGAAGGTAATATGCTTGAACAAATGCAATAATAAGACACAAATCTGATTGAAAGTATAACTGGTAGAGGACTTTGTAGCTAAAAATTAACAATAAAGGGCCTTCCTGAGGAGCAGCAAAATGATACAGTAAAAAAGGAACTGTATTTAGAATCAAGAAACTTAGATATTAGTTCCAGCTCTCCAACACACAAGCTCTTTGCTTTTACCCAAGTCAGACAACATTTTCAAACCTAAATGTCCCTATATTAGTCCTTTCTCATGCTGCTATAAAGAACTGCCCAAGACTGGGTAAGTTACAAAGAAAAGAGGTTTATTTGACTCACAGTTCTTCATGACTTGGGAGGGCTTAGGAAACTTACAATCATGGTGGAAGGGGAAGCAAACACTTTTTTCACATGGTGGCGGAAGAGAAAAGTACAGGCAAAGGGGGAAAAGCCTCTTATAAAACAGTCAGATTTCACAGGAACTCAGTCATTATCATGAAAATAGCATGGGGGTAACTGCGTCCATGATTCAATTACCTCCCACTGGGTCCCTCCCATGTCATATGGGGATTAGGGGAACTACAGTTCAAGATGAGATTTGGGTGAGGATACAGCCAAACCGTATCAGTATCATTAAGCAAAATACAATTAATAATGTCCTCTTCATAGGTCTCTTAAGGAATTAAATACACTCATCTATTTGAAGTGGTTGCTATAATGACTGTCACATAGTAAAAGTGTTCAATATATATTTGTTTACTGATGTTAATACAAAATGAAAGAATATATGCACAAAGGTAAGTAGCAAAGCCTTATACAATATATTCTACATTGTTATTATTGATTATTAACAAGGAATGTTTGAAAACAAGTACCAAAGAGAACCCACACAGGAAGCTGCAAGATTCTCAAGAGGTTATCTGAAGTCAAGGATCCAAGCAAAAGGGTCTTAAATATTGGTGCCTGTCAGAAAGAAGACAGTGCCAATGATGTAACTGTGTGTGGCATCCTGCCAGGGCTCTTGAGTAACTGGCAGAGCACTGAGCATATGACTCATTATAAGTCAAATTGCTGCAAGTGGGAACCACCTGTAGTTAAGACAAGTGCCTCATTGAATTTATTAGAGCATGAGAAAAATCAGTAAGAGTGATCTCTTTGATGCAAAGTACATAGTCCTCAACTCTTACTTTCAGTACTTTCTAGGAATTCCCTCTTACCACACCTGTATCTGGTAAAAACCTTCTCTTCCAAGTCTCCTCTTTGGAGAAAACTGAGATTGGGAACCCAAGGCTCTTATGGCCACCCTCTACTTATATTATGTAGATTTACCTTCTATACAACATTGTAGATGGATTGCTCTTAAAAAAAAATAAAAATTAAAAAGGGAACCATTTCCCATCAACATCATATATAAATCATAAACAAGGGAGCCCTATGCTACCTAATTATCCTGAGTTCTCTCCTATGTATAGGCCCTCAAACTTGGTTTAGAAAACCAAATTTTCCAAAACAGCATAGCCATTCACAAAATATGTTTCTGTTTCCCTTCAACTTGTCCAGGGTAGTTTTCACTTTTTAATATTAAAGTTAAATCCTGTCTGGATATTGCCACACATTACTTGACAATTTTCTGTCTCTTTTCTTTCCATTATTAAACTTTTACAAGTTTGCTAGTTCTCTCTGTCCCTCCAATTTGATCTGAATCAAGGCTTCATTTTCCCTCATTTTATTTTTTTATATTTACTTTTCAATTTCACTAAAAAGCCTTCTGAACCCCTCATAACTCTTCTTTATTTGTATTCCTTCCTAAACTTCCAGCAACATCAGCCCAATTTTAGCAGTGTGTTTTTCTCATGGTTTGACTAAGGTTTTTCAAAGGAAGACAGTAAAGATGAAGTGTCATTTTCATTTTCATCATATCATATCAAGAGTACATATTATTCACATTAGTTATCAGTGATGTAGTTAATCTTGATCCCCTGGCAAGGTGGTGTTGACAGGATTTTTCAATTGTAAAGACACTTTTCTCCCCTTCCATACTCTATTCACTGGAAGCAAGTTATTAAGTATAATCCATACTCAAGGGACAGAGAGCTAAGCTCCAACTCCTGAAGGAAGGGAAGTTTGACATGGTATGTAGTATTCTCCTGTTTGGGAAATTTATATCTTTTCTTCCATTTGTTTAATAGCGTGTTCATAGCAATATGGACTTATAGATGTTTATTTTTTTGCTTTGAGTTACAATTCTATACTACCTCTTATTTTGCTCTTCAAATTGTTCCATCTTTGGCCATTAGAAGCTTTTTCAGGATAGTTTCTATACTAAAGTTCATAATAATTTATTCCATTTTATTACCTTGAATAAAATAAGCAAAAGCATACAAGTTGGGCTGTTTTACCTTTATGTCAAAATTCAACATACTTATTAATGTATTTTATCAATTTTGCATTCATCATCTTCTCTCTGTGCTGACCTTCCTTCTTGCTAAGTTTTATCCTTTAACAATTCCTTTATAAGTGTCTATTCGTTGATGGTAAAATTTCTTAGTTCTAAAAACTTTTTAAAGCATATTTTTTCTTCATACTTGAAAAATAATACAGCTGGGTATAAAAATTTAAGTTTAAATTTTCAGTACTTTAAAGATATTATCTACCATTTTCAGTTATCTATTTTTGCTGACAAAAAATTCCCTAAAATGTGTTAATATGGGTTTCCCTTCCATTTGGAAGCCATTAAGATAAATGGATGATCCCTCTGTTAGTAAAATTCAACACAAAGAGTCTAAATTAAAATTATTTTTAATTAATTCATTTTGCATTCATAGTAAAGTTTTGATCTAATGAATTCTGGAAGATTATCAGATATTTTCCATTCATATACTGCTTTTCTATCATTCCCTTCATTCTCTTATTCTATTGTTACCCTTCTTATTAACCTACACATCTTTTATCTGGCCTTTTGTGTCTCTATTATGAAAAACTTTAGATGAAGTCACCTTCTTCCAAATCACAATTCACTTCAACTATATGCACAGTTCATGGAATCCATTAAAATAGTTTTTATATTTTTAAAACATATATTTTTACTTTCAAGATTTTGACTTTATTCCTTTTTATGCTTCCTCTTACTTTTTATTTTAATTTTACCTAATATGCTATTCTTTTTAATCGAACTTATTTCTTCATTTATCTCTTCAAACATCCTCGAAACTTTACTTAAAATTTTTGTCAACCTCCACTGAAATTATATTTCTATTTTGACCTATGATTTTGTTGCCTGTAATTTTAGCATTTTATTTCTGTATAATGTCATTTGTGTACTTAGAAATGTTTGGTTTTTTAAAAAAATTTTCCTCTGTACTTACCCATCTCTGCTTAGCAGTCATTAGCTCTAACACCCTAATACTGCATGATTTCAATGCTTCTGCCAGAGGAGACACTGGGGATATCACAGATGTATTCACTAGTCCTCTAGTTTTCTAGCTTCAGCTTATGGTTTCTGAACTTGGTTCTGTTACTGACCTAGACCATAGCTTGCAACAAAATATTGTTGCAGATAACATTTAGTTGCCATTTTCATAAGCCTCCTACTGTAATCTAGGTGTCAGTGGTAAGATAAAAGTTTGAGCTTTAAGTAATGAGGCAGATTTCAGCCCTTCATTTATTGTGCTAGAGCACATTTTTTTCTTTTGTCTCTATTAGCACACAGGGGCCAAATGCTTAGATGCCATTGCCTGCTTATCACAGAGTCCAGAAAGCCTCTGACTTCATAACTTTGAGTTTCTGTTTCTGGTCTAAAGAGATATGCTTTAGAGAATGCCTGTTTCTATTTTTCTCTTTTCATATTTTATCTTACCCATATTCACTGCATATTTGAATGGAGGGATATAAACATGCATAAATATAAATTTAAAATGTAAGTTTATATATTTATAATTGTGACTTAGATGTAAAAGTATAAATTTTATGTGTTTTGTTGATCCTAAGTGTTAATAACTAATATTGTAAAAATATTTACAGTCTATTTTTTTCAAAGTAAAGGAATAATTGTTCTGTGTACCATGGCTTATACCTGTAATCCCAGCACTGTGGGAGGCCAAGGCAGGAGGATAACTTGAGCCTAGGAATTCCAAACTAGCCTGAGCAACATAATGAGACCCTATCTCTACAACTAAATAAAAACAAAAATAGCCAGATGTGGTGGCATGTGCTTATTGTCCCAGCTATTCTGAAGGCTCAAGTGGGAGGATTGCTTGAGCCCAAGAGGTAGAAGCTACAGTGAGTTATAATTGCACCACTACACTCCATCCTGAGTAAAAAGGTGCGAATTTGTCTCAGAATAAAAGAGAATAATTGAACCAATATTAATTTCTAGACTATTCTTCTACATCCAATAGCAGCAGCAACATTTAATGAGCACATACACTGACTGGGCTAAGCATTGCACAGAAGACTTAGATTTGCTGGTTTTAGAGAGATGTGGGAATAGCAAATTATCACAGTCTTCTCCCTTTCTGAACCAACTTAGAAACAGGATACAGATCAAAATATAATTGGGAAAGCATAATTGAAGGATGGCTTTAACATGATTCTTTATCATTCTGTCCTTCTGACTTCCTTGGTTAGCCTTGGGAACTGCTATGGGACGAGCAAGACATTTAGCCAGTCTGCTACATGAACCATTAAGCGCAGATGATCCATCCCACCCTCCATTCACCCCCACACACAAAAGGTCCACATAAGCCCAGTGATTTCTGCCGTATTAATTACATTGAACTGGAAAATGTGGGCCAACATTTGTCTACCTTTATATTTCACCAATCAGTTGATCCACTCTTTTTCCCTGTGGTGGGGAGAGAGTGAGGAAGAGATGGAAACAAAGTAACAGCATCCTTCTATTCACCAATGTATATGAGAATTACCTGGAGAGTTTGTGCAAATGCAAATCCAGTAGGTCTGGGGTCTAGCCTGAGATTTTGCATTTCTAACCAGCTCTAAGTCATGCAGATGCTGGTTTGGAGTAGCGAGTTTCTAGAGCAAGATTTGTGAAGTTTTTTCAAGAGAGTCTCAAGATTTAAAAAATGTTCTTCTAATAATACAAAGATATTACAGTGGAGTTTTCTGGAGAGTACATGTGATGTTAAAATGATTGAATACAGAAGAAGTTAGCAGAATTCAGCTATATTCTATACAGAAATGTGTCAATATATAAAACAACAACATTTCACTATTTTTTTTGTTTTGGAAAATATAATTATTTGTCAAAAATATTATCTACATTAGCATATAATAATTGTTATTAATATTAACAAATATTTACTTTTTCAGTTGTAATTTTCATCATGGTAAATATTAGTAGATATAATCCACATAAACCAAAGTTTTTAGGGTCCTTGAGAATTTTTAAAGGGATAAAAGGATCCCAAAATATTTGACATTCACTGCTTTCTAGATGATGGAAATTTATTTTTCCTTGGTCAATAGAAACACAAAGAAAGACAAAATATGCCTTCCTACTCTTATAGATATGTCAAGAAAATATTGAGAACCCACATGTTTTAAAATACCACTTTAGCCCAATGTACTTGTGGACATTTTTGAAGAAAAAATATTTTTTGGCTGTGTCTTATGCTCTTTTTAATGGAATGTCAATAAACATTCAGTGAGTTCCTATTCAAGTTTCTTAATATTGGGAAATGGCAGAACAGGAAAACAAGTGAGTCTTAATCCCAAAATATGCTGCATTGCCACAAAAGTAGATGAGTCAATTTATCCTTGGCTTCCTTAAACCCTTGTGTTTTCTTACCCATCGCATGAATGAATATTTGGGGAAGTATTCTCTTGTAACATAGGCCAGTATTTTCTTTTTTAAACATACCATTTCTCTTCTATGAGTTTCTTCTCATCAAGAGAACACATGCGGGGCAGTAAGTCCAACAACAAATTTGTTGAACTCACATGTGGCAGAAACTATAAAATGTTTCCGGAAGTTTAAAAGCAACATTTTCTACAGGTGTGCCTAGTTTACCTGCCTACAACTTGCCTTCGCCACCTGTAGTTCTGTTGAAATGTTTGCACTCTTGACTCTCTTTCTTCAACCTCATTTTAATGGAATCTTACAGATGTGTTTTTTGTGTGTAATAACACATTTGGCCATTTTGCAACTTCTACCAAGCATTCATTGATGAGTGAATTCTGAAACAGATGAACTGCCTGGAGGGGCTGTCCATCTACCACCTTTTCTTCTCCCTGTGGGCAGCATAATTCAGATTATTTCCATGGTAGATTTGAGCCATTACTGAATTCCCTTTTTAAACCTATCTGTTTTACTTTCTGTCTTAAAACACAACTGTCTTGCATTTATTTATGTTCTCATCACTTCCACCACCAACAATAACGACTAACCTTCTGAGGAGGAGCATCTCTTTTAAAGAAACAGAGTTGTGGCTTTAGCATTTGCTTTAATCTCCTTACCTTAGCTGCTTATTATGTAATAATAAATATTCAAACCAGGACAAACAAACCAACAAAACCCAGGACAAGAAATGCCATGCAACTGCAAAGGCTGACCACATTTCAAATTATGAATTGCTGTGTTCTACGCATCGAAGTTCTTCAGGGAACCACTCAGAGATTGAAAATGTGAACACTGTATACACTAATCCTAAGGGTCAAATACGACATTATGCTGTGGTTAAGATGAGTCATTTACTCTTCCCTCAAGTTAAAAGCCACCAATACCATTTGTTATTACCTGTATTACCCCGTTATCACACTGCTACAAAGATATTACCTGAGACTGGATATTTTATGAATGAAAAAGGTTTAACTGACTCACAGTTCCACATGGCTATGGAGGCCTCAGGAAGCTTGCAATCACAGCAGAAGGCCAAGATGAAGCAAGGCCCATCTTACCTGGCAGCAGGAGAGAGAGACAGTGAAGGAAGCTACACACTTTTAAACCATCAGCTCTTCTGAGAACTCACTCACTATCAAGAGAACAGCACGAAGGAAACTGTCCCATGATCCAGTCACCTCCCACTAGGTCCCTCCCTGGACGCATGGAGATTACACTTTGGATTACAATTCAAGATGAGATTTGGATGGGGACACAGCCAAACCATATCACCCTGTGAGTTTTCTTTGGGGTATGGAGCTCTAGAACATAAAAGTTTCTATTAAACTGAGTTACAGATAATAATGATTACTTTCTTAAGCTATATTTCTTGTTCTTTTTCTTTAACTTAGACCAAGTCTTGCATCTTTATATACCTTTTTGGATTTTCTACTTATTTGCATCAGGCTTTTCTCCAGCTTTAGTACCTGGAATGTCTTAAACTCTTTATTTCTCACAGCCTTAGTGATTCTCTTCCAAAAGATTCTCTCAGGACAAAGTCAGAGGTAATCTCTGAGGCGAAATTTAAGTGAATATGAAATAGTTAAAACAAGACCCTTAACTACCATAGTGGGTAATTTAAAATAACAATAATACATTTATTATTTATTTGCTATGTACTAGGTATTTCACACATATTCAAATTCTTAACCTCACTAATCTTCATGAAAACCCGATGAGGCATGTGTTATAATTGTCACTCTTTTGCAGATGAGGAAAAAATACACAAAGTGTCTAAATAATTTCCCCAGGATCCCAGATAGTGCCTATGCTAGGATATAAACTCAGGCATTTTGGCTAGTTGTTTTTGGCAGGGTGTGCTCAACCATAAAGAAAGTTAGCACACAGTGAATATTCTCCTTCCATGCCTTGTTGTTTGGTAGAAGAATTTTGTTATGATGTTCAGCTAGGCAGTTAGCTGTAATGGTTTAAGAGCCACAAGGATCAGTATTTTTCTATACTGCAAGGTCAGACGTGAGATGAGGAGGGCTAGCTAAACATTTCTTCAGAATAAACATTGGAGGAAGGTTAATGTCCTTACATTCCATGATTTTGCAGATAATTACAGTATTTAGTAAGATTAAGCAAGCTTAGAATAATAGGAATACAATGAAAGTCTTGGTTTTGATTAATTATAAATGTAAAAATGTTATATTTACTATACCAACACAGATTAAGAGATGCTGACAATTTTGATGTAGACCAGCAGATAAGTGACATTCATAGGTAAGTGACAGAACAGAAAAACAGGAAGTACAATAATCCAATAAATGTTGCACACTTATTATTTATCTGAGACTACAATTTTTTGGAATAATATAAAAGATAAGCTCTTAGTTAACATCACACCAATAACTGTATACAATTTTAACTCAATATCTTAATATTGAGTATTCATTCTTATGCTCTTTGATACCAAAAATATTTAGATTGTCTACTATATGCAAAGCACTGAGCTAGGGGCTAGACATAACAGGCCTGGACAAAGTAGCATGTTAACCAGGTTACTTCTGCTTTAGGTGACAGAATCCCTAATTAAACTTACTTAAACAAAAATAAGGGATTTTACTGACATCACTGGATTCAAGAATCCTGATGACTTATCTTCTCTTTTTTCTCTCCTCTCTTTCTTACTTTCTCCTCTCTGTTCATCTTCATTCTTAGGCTTTTCCCATTTGGTGGGGTCTCTGAGATAAAGTGGCAATCAGCAGAGACTGGCTAGATGTTTCTCCCTCTTTCTTCTTGGCTCACTACTGGTTTGTATTTTTCATGTTCCCACTCCCATCTTTACATCTGGGTGGAGCCATAGGGCTATTACTGCCATATGGACTATATTTCTGACAACAGACCAAGAAGTATGCTACTTCTAGGAAGAGGCAAGCAAGGGAGAGTGTGCCTTCACCACTCTCTCTTTTCCTGTTCTGCATCAGCCTTGGAGGCAGCTGGTTAAGGATGGGGAAGGATTACAGCATGGAGCAAGCTTGAGCTCCTACTGCGTGGATCACCACTGTGCTTGCCATCAGCCCACAAGAGACGGTGAGAGTGGCAAAGAATACACTTGGTGTGAAACCACTGAGAATTTAAAGGTGTTTGTTACAGCAGTTCAACTTCCCTTCTTAATACATGATCTTTGGATTGTCTGATCCCAGAGAAAAAGTGCTTGTGGCTAACGGTTTGAGTAAATGTCCAATGGGCAGAGCTCCCAAAAACCAGCAGCTCTGGCCAGATGTACGGGGCACTCTGACCTGTCAGACTTAGTATCCAGTGTCCAGATCTGAGGGAAGGCAATCGACCTTATTCAAACATGTGGACTGACTTTCTTTGGAAAGATGTGCTTTCATTATTAGAAAAAGAATGGTAAAGAAGAGCAACAGGGAAATATCAGTAACCACCCGCATACATATTTTTAAAAAGTAGTTAACATATGTGCTTTGCATAGTTTACACGTGTCATTGCATGCCTCCAATTTGCTAGTTACTGAACTAGAAACTGGAAATGGTGAGGATGGTGGGCATGGTCCCTAGTTCCATAGAACATACATTCTATGGCAAAGACAGAAAGAAAAACAGGAAGAAAAGAAAAGAATGTGGAAAGAAGAAAGAGGCGTTAGCCAAAAATAATTCTGAGACTATTATCCTCAGCATGCAAAAAGTTTATTCATGTAGGAGGGACCCAAGCATTAAATTCCTGTCAACAATCCAAAGCAAAAAATGAGATTTATGATAGAGAGAGAAGAGAGGGTGAAAAAAATCTCATATCTGAAGACACTGTTTTGCATTTTTTGGAAAGTAAACTGGTTGCCCGGAAGCTAACAGATTTTAATCAGGTTACTTTGCCCTTTAATGCTCTGACTACCAGCACATTTTTAAAGTTATTTATGGATTCTCTGAAATTTCTGTGGAGTTTAGCTATGTAACATATGTAAGAGGCTTTCTCTGTGTCATACTGGCCATTTTTCCTATGTTAATACCTCTACTTCTCTTAGATTCAATCGACACCATTTTCCTCATTTGAATTTTCTAAAAGAAAGAAAGACACCTAGTAAGCTAATAGATGAATGAAATAATTGCCTACTTGATTAATGCTTATCAGAAATAAGTGTGAGTCTGAGATGGAAAAAAAAAACCAAACTAGAGATTATACAGTTAATCATAAATATGAATTTAGTAATTTACAAGCAACTATCAATAATTAATTCTATAATGTCACTAGTCAGATTAACTTTTTCAGGTGCCATTTAAAAGTCACCTGAAACATTCAAACCCAAAATAACATAGGCCATTGAGGGTCTGATAAACTCTCTGGGCAGATCTGGTGGGGATTTATCTGAGAAGATGATTTTGAACAAGAGTTTGAGTCTCACAAATGAGGGCACCACAACTGAATCCTTTCCTCTCCACCCCCATTCTGAAAATAATCTGATGTTCCACTTCCTTGAAGGATGGAGGAGTCTTTTTCATCACTAACATAAACTGGAAAAAGTATAGATGGATTGGAAGAGAACTGAAATGGTAGTCTGGCTCTTGGAAAGAACCACACCAGAAGCTCTGGGCAATAGTTCCTTGAACTGTAAATCAGTCAAAGCCCACTTCCTCTCTTCCTGCTGCCTCAAGCTTATGTGCTCATATTTTCAAAGGTCAGAGGCATTTCATCTAGTGATGAAAGAGAAGTTTCCAACAGGTCCAGGTTGGGCCAGCTGGAAGGAGGAAAGGGGGAGAGTCGATGGTGAGTTCCTGGAATGCATTGTCACTTCCTGTTTCCATATTTAAAAGAGTAAGAAACAGAGATGTAGGAAGAGAAACACATCCTAAGAAAAATAAAGTGGGAAAAAACTGTAATGTATTCACTTGAACCCAGGCCTAGAAATGTAACCCAGATGACTGCTCTTCCACCTGTTAGTACCTGACCAAGGAAGGTGTGTATGAGAGGGTATGTAATAGTGTATGGACAGGGTGAGAAAAGACACCGTATGTCTTCTTCCACTGATCACATAAGCAACTTGCAATGACCCCAACATCATGGGTAGGAGATAATCACATTGATCAAGAAGGTACAGTTTCCATTTCCCTACTTACCAGGGGTGAAACTGCAACCAAATTATATTTATCAGCTTTGTCTGGACTTACTTCAAATTCTTACTTCATTTACCAGAAAAATATATTGAACATGGAGAGACCGAATATTTTTGAGGAAGACTGTAATATTCTAGAGCCTGAGCAAGGTGATGTTAAGATATAATCTTAACTTTAATATATATACCTATATATATAAGTATAGGACTGATAAATAATTCCCACTACAATTACAGCTACTGCTCAGTAAGTAATTTGAAATGTTTGCTTGAAATTTGCCATTATGAAGGGGAGGAAAAAAACTCTCAAATGTTTCAAATTACTTTCTGCTGGAAATTCTTGATTTTCCATGTGTTTCTAGTAAGGTTTGATTTTTGATGATTTCTGGAAAATAAAGAAAAAATAGAACTCAAGTAACTCATAAAAGCAAGTAATATGTGCATAATTGTGTGAGAAAAGCTAAAACAACATTTCACAGCTGGTCAGCATAAAACATGGCTTGTCGGTTTTACTTTACAGATAACACCTGTATGTCTTAAATAATACATATGTACATTATTCATTTGAAGACTTCTATATAGTATAAAATTACTGTGTATAAAAAATGAAAATCTGGTTTTTCAAAAAAATGTATTTTCTATAATATTAAGTAAAATGGATTCTAAAGTATATGTTATTCATCACAACAGATAGTTTGTTTTGTAATATATCTTAATCAGATAGCAGAGAAGATGATTTCTAGTTTTATCAGGCATTCAGTAACATTTCCTGAGGGGGGTTAAAAAAAGGAAACTCTACAATATAGGTCTCTAGAAAGTGTTCTTCCTGAGGGCAGTGGATGGTTGGTTTAATCTCCTCTCCTATTATCCAATCTCTGATTAGGATTTCTATTAATGCATCAGTGCAGCCTAGAGGGAAACATGAGTTCTAGTGAATATGTGTGTGCCACAGGGATGCTACCCTGTGTTGTGTGTACTAATGCATATGAGATTGGGTTCACATGCATTAGTATATCAAGATGCATGTTCTGCCATTGTAAATGTCAAAGGGGATAGACAGGGAAGAAAAGAGCTAGAAAAGAAGGGAATAAGGACTATTCAGGTGTTGTTTCACCTTCTAAAACTGAAGAATTTATATCAAAGCTAGAGTCACTCTCAAAGTGTAACCTTTGGTTTTGAAACAAAGTCTTCTAAAAACTAGTATTTGCAAGGTGAGTGTCACAAAAGCAAACAGCTCACCAAGAGTCTCAGGCATTCATTAATGGTCCCATGCAGTAGTGGCGCTTAGAAGTGGAGATCCTACCCACATAATCCATACACCGTGCTACCACCAAGGGTGCTAATATTAAAAGGGTTTCCAATGCAGCAGGCCTAGGGTAGGGATTTTGATGTGGGAAAGGAAAACGCAGAGTCAAGAGACTGTAATTATTCTACATGGGAGGTAAGGAGCAGGTGTTTGGCTGGAAGGGAATATTTTACTGTCAGATATTTCCTCACTTTTACCATTAAAATCATAGTTTGGGGTGGGGAGTAGGAAATGACACTTTAGCAAATGGAAATTTGAGAAAATACTACTTACAAGGGTATACAAATCCTATGGCGTGGAGCTATATTGAAAATACAGGGCTCAGAGCACCTGCAGGAGTTATTCTCTTACTTTTTCTCCCTCTATATTTGGATTTTCCAGTTTGTATTCTGTGCATCTGTTACACAAATGGCTCCATGTCTAAACTGTGAGTTTCTTCCAAACATTACTCATGACTTGTTCATCTTCTCCTGACTCCAGAGAGCCTCATAAAGCACTTTGCCATAGAACCTCGATAGATATTTGTTAAACTGGATACCTTGTAAGAAATGTTGTAGAATGAGCCCAATTAGGAGGTGGGAGATTTAGGTTTCAGGATATTTGGCCACTAGTGGACTTTTTATTCATAGGTGAGCCATTTTGGCCTCTAGGTCTCAGCTTTTCACTGTTAGATGGAGAAAGTTGCCCCACCTGATCTCCAAGATAAATTCTAACATTCTGGAGTAGTAAGTCCTTCTTCCTTTTGGGAAATGTAAAATTGTATCTCAATGGGATTTGTGATCATAATACTCTATAAATGCAGTGGAAATTTCTCTTTAAATATGCACAAATAAAATTGTTACTTAGAATAAGTAGCAATTAGTCTACTTAAAGAAAAATATTTTTTCTTTCTACTGTAAAAATAAAAAGTTTAGCTGCTTTTATCTAGTGCAAATTACTTTCTTGGACTGACAGATGGTAATTTTTTCCACAACATAGCAGCTCATCCTAATCCACTAGTGTAATATTTTAAAAATACTACCAAATGAAGTTTCTAAAGTCTCCAAGTTACTTTCTACAAAAAAAATTTATATCCACGTAGACATTTTCTGAAATGTAAGAATTTACTTATTGTATTCATAAGATTTAGTATTTATTTCCTTGTGAATATGTGACTCTAGTAAATATTTTGTGCTTGATATTCATGTTTGGAATTTTATCTGTGTCTATGCTCTTCTCCCAGGGTATTTCTAAATATTTGAAACTGATTACATATGTCACTATATAGTTAAACTTAAAGGCATAAAATTCAGATTCAGCATTTAGCACAGTGTTTGTGAAAGAGGAGAAAAGCTTCACCAAGAAGAAAATTCAAGCTGGCACCGTGTCTCATGCTTGCAATCACAGGTAATCAGGAGGCTGAGTCAGGAGAATCTCTGGAGGCCATGAGTTCAAGACCATCCTGAGTGACACAGAAAGACCCCCATCTAAAAAAAAAAAAAAAGAAAGAAAAGAAAATCTGTTGTAATTTCCTGAAATCCTAAATAACAAATCTGTCTGTGAATAAAAAGAATTGTAATTAACACATTTAAACCACTGTCACCTAAAATGCCTATCTATCAAAATGATTCTTTGAGATGAACAATGACAAAATGGTTAAATTTATTGAAACAAGGTTGTATTAGAAATGGCGTTTAGTGCCAAATATTAGACTTTTTTTCAGTAGTGTAACCAGTTAAAAAGATAAAGTTTGCTATTCGTAGGTGCAAAGCAAGGACCATGGGAGAGAGAATGGTTAACGCAAGGCTCAAAGGCCTTGATGGGACAGCGAATATTTCTGGAACCTCCTATCCTGACCCATCCAGCTGGCAGCATGGGCCTGGGGCAACTGGCCACTGAGAGGCTGAGGCATTGTGGAACTATCAAGCAATGGCTTTCAGCAATAGTTAACTTCCTCCCTGGTCCTGATGTATGTCAGAACCCATCTGGGCCTGTTGGATGTCCCTAGGCCCCAATGATCTCTTAATTTATAAGTTAAAACAAAATGTTATGTTGACCTCTCACATGACTCCAGAGGGTGTTCCAGGCACAAGGCAATGGGCATCGTTGCCGGGCAATTCTGTAATTCCTTCCAGAAATTATTGCCATTCCAAGAACCTCCATCCAGCCCTGGACCCTTGTGGTTCCCTCCCAGAGAAAGTGATCAGCGTGGGAACCATTGAGGCACCCGCCCTGCTATCCCCAGTATCACCAAAGTTAAACGCAGAAAAAGATGGAAATGTGCTAATCACACTACATTCGTTTTTCACTGATGCATTAGTTAATTAGCTTGAGGAATAATGGGGGATAGACGGAGCTCTTACCGCTACAGTGTACGTAGACCTAATCCTTACCAGGTATTGGTTAGAAAGTCGTCGGGTTTTCCTTCTCCCTTCTTAGACTGATAATTAAGAGGAAACAAAGAGGACAGAGAAAATGAGTAGCAATGATAATGCCATCCGCTTACTAATAAGCACCAATCTTCCTTCCGCCAAAAGTATTCTTTTTCTTCTAAAAGGAATTTCTCAGAATGAAGGTAGGTCAAGGTCTATGGCCATAAGTGCTTGCTTTAGAAAAGACAAAAACAGTTATAGCAATTTATTATTTAATTATCATTTAAGCAAAAATATAAAAATAAAACTCTGAGCGCAAAATTTAAAAATCTTTCGGAAAGAAAAAAATGAGCGGAATTCCCTTTAAGAGTTAACTCTTTCCCGCCTTGCGTTTTCAGAGCAAAGGAAGTTCCAGTGGGCCAGGATTAAGGGACAGATTGTGGACCCTGATGAAAGGCGCGCTGGAGAAAGCGGGGAGCCCGCCGTTCGCACACAAAGCTACGGATTCCCCAGGCCGGGGGCGTTCTTGCCCCGGGGCACCGCAGCGCGCCAGGAAGCGCCCTGGGCTCTCCGACCGCCCAGCAGTTCTGCTGGTGGCCGGGAGAAGTTAGTCACCCGGAGCCCGAACCCAGCGAGCGTCAAAGCACGAAGAGGCTGGAGAATGGAGAGGGAGGAAACCAGGTGCCGGGACAGCGAGGAGGAAGTGAAGGGAACGCAGTGGGTAGGGGACGCATGGGGCGCTGAAAAGCTCTGGCGGGTGGATGGAGTTGCCCGGTCTGCGAGCGCACCAGTGTGCGAAGGGCGAAAACTTGCGGCAGGAACTTCCCACCGAGGGCGAGAAAAGCAGGCAAGAAGGAGGCAGGGAGAGACTGGAAACGTCTCAATAACTTTAAAACCACACCAAAACGCCCGTTCAGGAGATGAGGTAAGCCGAGGTTGGCCAACCCCAATTGGTTGTGAAATATCAGACAGACCCGGAGCCGTGTAGCTTTAAAAGTGGTCAAGGAAATCTGTTTTTCTTGCTCCATTACTTTTTATTTCCTCCTCCTCCCTCCTTCCACCTCTCCGGGTCCCAGTCCCTTCCTCCTACTTGGTCTCCCTTTCCTAGATCACCCTCCTCTTTTGCCCTCCCCCGTCTGATTAGGCGCGGACCGGGAAGGGTGGGAGTGGTGGGGGAAGCTCTCCCTTTAAGAGGCAGTGTGCAGTGACGAATTGTTGAAATTGCCATTGCAGGATGGCATGCCGCTATAAATTCATTGTTCCACCTCCTCGCATCTTCACAGCGCTCGCGCTGCTCTCGGCGCTCACAGTGGCCGACTGGGGATGACGGCGGATAGGAAGACATCGCAACTGAAGGGACACCCACACCGCTTCGTCACCTCGCCTCAGGCTGCCCGCTGCGTTTTTGTTTTAATTTTTACGGCTTTTCCCCCTCTCTTTCCTCTCTTCCTCCTGGTCCCAGCAGAGCCAAGAAAACCCACAAAATAAGAAAGGAAGTGGGCCCCGGAGCCTGGAACCTCCGCAGCCGGCGACTCCAGCGCAGCGCGGGGGCGGGAGGCTGCGCGCACCAGTTGCCAGCCGGGTGCGCGGTACCTTCCTCACTTTCCTTGGAGCAGCAATCGTGTCTACATTTGGTGTTTTTTTCGTCTTTTGTTTGTTTGTTTGTTTTTTCCTTTTCCCGTATTTGCTGAATCTCCACTAACGGACTTTTTTTTTTTAATCTTTTCTTTCTTTTTTTTCCTCCTCCTCTTTCTGGAGCACAAATCCAAACATTTTCCCAAGCAACAAAGAAAAGTTCGCACGCTGGCACCGCGGCCGGGACAGGCTGGCGCTGCCGCTGGGCCCCCCCTCCTTCCGACACTTGACTCAACCTTGCAAGCAAGTGTGTGTGTGTCCCCATCCCCTGCCCCGGTAACTTCATAGCAAACAAAAAATACCCATAAAGTCCCCGTCGCGCAGCCCCTCCCCGCGGGCAGCGCACTATGCTGCTCAGGTGGGCGTCCCTGCTGCTGTGCGCGTTCCCCCTGCCCCTGGCCGCGGCCGGCCCCGCCGCGGCACCTGCCCAGGATAAAACCGGGCAGCCTCCGACTGTTGCAGCAGCCGCCCAGCCCCACCGGCGGCAGGGGGAGGAGGTGCAGGAGCGGACCGAGCCTCCCGGCCACCCGCACCCCCTGGCGCAGCAGCGCAGGAGGAGGGGGCTCGTGCAGAACATCGACCAACTCTACTCCGGTGGCGGCAAGGTGGGCTACCTCGTCTACGCGGGCGGCCGGAGGTTCCTCTTGGACCTGGAGCGGGATGGTTCGGTGGGCACTGCTGGCTTCGTGCCCGCAGGAGGCGGGACGAGTGCGCCCTGGCGCCACCGGAGCCACTGCTTCTACCGGGGCACAGTGGACGGCAGTCCTCGCTCTCTGGCTGTCTTTGACCTCTGTGGCGGTCTCGATGGCTTCTTCGCTGTCAAGCACGCGCGCTACATTCTGAAGCCGCTGCTGCGCGGACCCTGGGCGGAGGAGGAAACGGGGCGCGTGTACGGGGATGGGTCCGCACGGATCCTGCACGTCTACAACCGCGAGGGCTTCAGCTTCGAGGCCCTGCCGCAGCGCGCCAGCTGCGAGACCCCCACGTCCACGCCGGAGCCGCCGGAGCGTCCCCCGGCACACAGCAGCCCGGGCCGACGCGCAGCGCTGGCCTCGCAGCTCTTGCACCAGTCGGCTCTCTCGCCCGCTGGGGGTCCAGGACCGCAGACGTGGTGGCGGCGGCGGCGGCGCTCCATCTCCCGGGCCCGCCAGGTGGAGCTGCTCCTGGTGGCTGACGCGTCCATGGCGCGGTTGTATGGCCGGGGCCTGCAGCACTACCTGCTGACCCTGGCCTCCATTGCCAACAGGCTGTACAGCCATGCTAGCATCGAGAACCACATCCGCCTGGCCGTGGTGAAGGTGGCGGTGCTGGCCGACAAGGACAAGAGCCTGGAGGTGAGCAAGAACGCGGCCACCACACTCAAGAACTTTTGCAAGTGGCAGCACCAACACAACCAGCTGGGAGATGACCACGAGGAGCACTACGACGCAGCTATCCTGTTTACCCGGGAGGTAGGTCCAGCCGGGTGTGGGGGTCCCAGCCCTGGGATCAAGAGGTAGGTGGCTTTGCTTCTCCCACACACCTCCTGCAGCTGTGGATGTGTTTAACTGCTTCTTGCAGGAAATCCAACCAGCCTTCAGCTCTGCTCCTGTATTCAGGTTAGCCTCGCAGAATTTTTTGCCTTAAATGCCAAGACCTGGTTAAGTCATCATGAAGAATCAGTAATGCTGCATGTCATCTAGTCTGAGGTACTGCGGCATGGGAACGTAAACCTAAGAAGGCACTAGAATGTTGGGGAAATGATACCGTTACATGGAGAAGAGAAAGGAAAACAAGATTGCCTTTGGGATCATGGGCCTTCTTTACAGTAAAAATAAAAGTGTCCAACCTTGATGGTTCATTCACGGTAGTCACTGTTATCCGATGGCCTTCTTTTGTAAATGTCCACACCTTTTTACTAGAACCCCTTCTGCTACACATGGGAAGGGAAAAGGAATCCTTTTCCAGGTTGGATTCCTAATGGAGTTCTTACAGGTCCACCTTGGAATCTCAGCTCCTGGGAACAGAGGAATGTGGGCGGGCCAGCAGGGTACAGACACCCAATCAGCGGAGAGGACAAACTTGTGAGGTTCCTGAACAGCTCCTTTGCTTAGTCGACCAGTGCATCACAGGCACTGCCCAGGCCAACTCCGCCGCCTAGGGACGGTCACATCCCGTTTGCATGTTTGGGTTTTGGATGACTATATTTCCTAAGCCCCACTGCAGAAGACCTGGGCGAAGAGTCAAGACAGGAGGAAGAAATGTTTTCCCAGCATTTCCCCCTTTTAAGAAGGATGGTTATGGGGAAGGAAAGAAATGGATCTTTAAGGCTCAGAGGCTCTGGAGAGAATGCAGTATGTATTTACACAGCGTTTGACCACCACGTTTGTGTGACATTTACACAAAAATTTCTGGGTTGGTTTGGGACCTGGCTTGGGTATAGTTCTAAGCCTCAATTGTCACAACTCTACTCTGACTGGCAGTTTTAAGTTGTACCTCTTCAATGCCTGGTAATCGACTTTTAAAGCTCATTTTTTAAGTGTTTGAGACACATCCAGAATAGATAAAAGATTACAAACTTTGAAGTATGATGTAAAATCATGGTATGAAATGAAGCAAACAGAACAAAGAATAAGAAATTATATGATGATTGCAGCAGACTTTAGAGTCACACCGCTTCATTACCTAATTCTTCTATTTTTACTAAAACACCCCTGGTATGAAGGGAAAGTGTTGATAAATTTGGAGTAGAGAAACACTTGTGGTTCATAGGGTGGACATTAATGTAAACCACATGTAAACAAAGATGCTGGAGGGTGGCAGTTTAGGCAGAGCCAGGCAGTGCTCAGTGCTGTGCACAATGGAAAAAAAAATTTTTTTCCTCATTAAGTGATTTTCTGGAAGCCATGTTTTAATTCCTCCGCACCTTAGTCTTTGAAATGGTAGAACACTGATTTGTAGCCTTCTCTGTAAAGTGAAGTTCTGTAAAACTATCCCTTTCTTGTTTGGTTTCCAAGCTCCTTTTTTTTCTTCTTTTTTTTTTTTGTATGCAAGTTTCCATGCCTGGGTTTCCTTGCTTTGCTACATCACAAGAGGATGCCAGGCAGGAGTCTTTGGAGAGTTTATGGAAGGAGGTTTTCTTAAGAAAGAGGAAGAACTACTTTTGTAAGCATGCTGCTCCAAGGGAGTAGGTCATTTTAGTAGTTCACTTTCATTTTTAAACACAAATCCACATTTCATAATTTTAAAATAAATAAAAATTAATAGAAGGTCTGTTAGTTCCTACCTCTTGCCCAATAATGTTCCTAATTGTTTCCCAGAAAACAGAACTATTCAGTGATTCTCAATGATTTGTAGATTGCTTTTTCTGAATTTGTTTTTTTGTTTAGGTAGTTCACTGTTCCTATTTTTCCGAAGTCTGAAACCTAATGGCATATTTTAAATAGATAAAAAGCAAGGGAGAAATAAATTAATGGTTCATCTTAGTTTTTGTTATTATAAGGACATTCATTTTTCAAACTAGTCTACACATGGAAAATATTTTACATGGGCCCTCCCTGGTTTCCTTGCCAACCAGAAGCATACTTTTAGGAAAGCAAATCTCATTTGTGGTTGGCTGCCCCTGTAGTATATACATCTAACTTCACAAGAAGCAAATATTTGAAATGCATGTGTATTTTGAATAGATGTGCCTAATTTAAAAGAGTGCTACTAATTAGGGGGCTGAAAAACATATTTCAAGGCCTTCATGAAGCATTCGTTTGAGAGTATTTCACAAAGCAGAGTTAATCTCTGCCTAATACTTCAGAATGTGAAAAACGAGAAGGCTGAAGGAGAGACGATCTGAGTCTTCCAGCTCATGAAAATCAGATATCTTAAGGCCTGAAGAAAACTTTCAGAGCTATTTCCTTTTCAATGAGAAATACACAGAGTCGGCACCAAGACTCTACTTTTACAATTCTGTTTTGAATGTAAGAAGTACGTTGCTTAGCAGCCAGACGCCAAGCCATCAAATCCATGTTTTGATGGGCTCTGAGTCCTGTTCAAATTTAGGTCCAGATGCCTTCTCCTAAATTGCTTGTTTTTCAGGCATGAAGCGAATGTGTGAGGATATGTTTTCTACCTCTGTTTACTAACTGAGGCCACCCTGAATGTTGCATCTGGAAGTCAGTAGAATAGTGCTAGTAATTCATTTATCAAATGAACACATTTCATTGTCAGGACTGTACCCAGCACTCCAGTACTATTCTAATTAGAGGGAGTTAACACCAGTCAATTTCCTAGCATAGAAGCCGTTTCCATTCTGAAATGGCACTAATGCTGAAATTCACACCAATTCTGCCATCAAACAGTAGAAATCCAATCTCCCCAGGATTTAATTTTGCTTTCCAGAATCCTTTCCTTGTTCCGGCAGTCCTCCTTTATTTTAAAATAATTTCTTTAAAGACAAACTCTTACAGTTGTTTTTTTAGACCATTCGCTCTTTAGAAACAAAAGTCTACCTGCTTGATAACGAAATAGGAAATTGTTTAACATTCCTCCACCCCTGCATGACAGCAGCAAAAGCCTTACTCTTTCATAGATTGAAAACATTGAGTTGAAATCAAACCAAGAGATTATGCAATATAAAAACTTAATTCCCTTTCATTAACTATCAATATGCCAGTTGATAGATCACTGTCTCAGTTAAAACTCTTTACATTCTGCCTTACAATGCTGTGGCCCGATCTCCATACATGGTATTTCTCCTTTAGCAAGTGGCTCCTTGCTTGGTTCTGGCAACAGGGGGCACTAGATGAAGACCAGAAGTTTGAAAGAGGGAGAGGGATGTGCTTTTTTCTTATTGGCTGACTGCCTAGACTGACCAGTTCAGTCACATATTTGAGATTAAATCTCATTTAAAGTCAAAAGTGAACCCTTGTCAAGGAATCAGGCTACAGGTCAATCCTAATCAATAAAAGGATGAATAACTCAGAAATGGGGAAACTGGTAGCAGAGTAAGCAGCTCTAGTTAACATTTTTACAGTAAACTGTGAGGGATGTTAGGTGAAATATATTCAGTACCTGCCTATATGCACCTCCTATGTGTAGACTCATGTAGACAGTTTAAGGTAACGAGATGGAAAATACCTGGTCCCTATGCACTAGGCGTATTACCAGCAGAGAGGAAACAGATACATCTGTCAATCACTCTAATGTTAGGAAAACTCTGATAAATGCCGTATTAAGATATAAACAAAGTTTGTGAAAGGGAAAGGAAGGTAACAGTTAATTCTGCTTATGGACCTTTATATAGGTCTCATTGAAAATGTAGAGTTGAATTGGTCCTCAAAGGATGGACAGATTGGATTTGGATTCAACCAGCTGTTACTGAGCATTTCTTATGTACTATCCATGGCCACAAACTATTTTATAATTAATCCTTTCAACAATCTACAACCTTTCTATAATTATTTTGACAGATAAGGAATTCATATGGAGAGAAACAGAGGTAATCTTCTTAGAGTAACAGCTAACAAATGGCAGACAGAGAAGACAGTCCTGTCTATTGCTCGCTAAACTAAAATATTATCACTAATTTATTCAAAGATGTAATATGCTCCTCATAGGCAGAGAGGGATTCAGAGGTTTAAAAAGTAGCCCCTTTCTTAAGAATCTATTCCTGGAAACAGACAAAGAAATGGTAATTGCTGTACAGCATGATGACTCTTACAGTATATATATGTGTAAGGTATTTTGGAAGTGCATTAGAAAGTTGCTGACCCCATCTGAGTTCAATTTTGAAGAAAGAGTGGGAGTTAACCAGATACATAAGGAGGAGATAGGCATTGCAGACATTACCAAACCATCATGTTCAATGGGAAATGGTAATAGATTAGTCTGGAGAAGATAATAACAACCCATTTATTAAAAAATTTAAAAAACTATACACTATGTCTATTGGTCTACTCCGGCCTCCATAACAGAATACTGTAAAATGGGTGGCTTTAACAACAAAAGCATATCTTCTTACAGTTCTGGAGGCTGGAATGTCCAAGATCAAGATTCTAGCCAGTCTGATTTCTAGTGAAGACTCTCTTTCTGCATTGTAAATGGCCAGCCTCTCATTGTATACTCACATAGCCTTTCCACTGCCTGCACGTACAAACAGAACACTGGTGGGTATCACTTCTTCTAAGGACATTAATCCTATCTGATCAGAGTCCTATCCTCATGACCTCATTTAACCTCATTTACCTCCCTATAGGCCCTATCTCCAAATATATGAGTTTGGAGAGGACACAATTCAGTCTATTGCACCATAGACTGAGAAGTCTCCATTATAAATTAAGTGTAATGGCAATCAATGAAAAGAACATTAGTAGGAAGACATCAATGATCAGAGGTGTATTTCAAAATGAGTCCTCTGGTCTAAGTAGTGGACTGGATCCTGGATGAGCAGGCTGTTTCAAAAATCTTCAAGAGGAGGCTCAAGGTAGTCTAAACTAAAGCAGTGGCATTAGGAATTGAGAGGCATAGACTGGGTCAAGAAATTTTAGGAAGAGGTGGATGTGAGTAAAAATTCTTTGTAGTAGAGGGAATGTCTTGGGCAGAAGTTCAGAGGCCAAAATGTTCATGAGATATGCACGAAATAGTGGACAGAATGGAGCAGGAAGGTACAGTGGAGCCAGACAGAAAGAAAGACTGAGACTGCATTGTGCAAGGTTTTGAATGCCAGGCTAAGGCTGATGTGAAGGACTGGAGGAATCTAATAAGATCTGTGCTGTAAGAAGGTAACTGACTATGGCATGTAGATAGGGAAGTTACAGGAGGAAAAGGTACCACTTAGAAGTCTCAGGTGATAATTCAGGCAGGAAGGAATAATGGAAAAAATGAGAAATAGAGGACCACTACAGTGACTTACAGTGGGTAATTAAATGTGACAGGTGAGAGAAGGAGGCGAGTTAATGATGTCACAAGTTTTCTTACCCAGTACTTCCATTTTCTTGTTTTCTGGAATATCTTTCATGGTGTATTTTATATATTTAGTATACCTCTAAATTATCAAGTTTTTTCCAACATAGCATAGAGATAAACCCTATTCACTGCAAAAAAGAAATTTGCTTGACCAAGTGCAGATTGTGACTACAAACGATAAGATTAATGTCAAGAATAACATAAGTGATGATTTAGCAAAACCATGGTGAAGTAAGTTCAGGATTCTGGGTGTTTAGATATAGGTTGGGATTTCAGCTTCAGTATGCACAAGCTTGAGACTTTGGGCATTTAATGCCCCGGAGCTTTCATTTCTTTATAAATTAGAATGCTTTTAGTTAATAACAAGACATGTGTAGCTGGAATAAACCCTAAAGATCACCTGGACCAAACTCTTTATGTTAATGATGAAGGAACTTTGTCTCAAATCATGTAAATGATTTACACAGTGCTTTTTACTAACAATGTCTAATTAAAAACAATCTACTTTTCATTCATTGTCTCTAACCAGCTTCCATTTCTGTTTATCAAAATGACTCAGTCAAGCATCTACTCCCCCACCCCGAGTCTCCAATTTGCTCCATCTCTTCTTCCCTTTCTTACCTCATATTTGTCAGAGAAAACTTCCTGACTTGGAACTCTGGGCCCAGACTCTTTCCAGCTTCCCTGTTAACCCTCCGCTCAACAGATCCTGTGTTCCAGGCACAACAAACCTTTTGTCATTCCCAAAAAAGACTCTGCCTTTTACCATTCCATTATGTTTCCACTAGTCTTTCCTTGCCAGAATATTCTTCCTCCCAGGCTATCAAATCCACTCACTTCCGTGGAGACACCTTTATTGATTCCCTCAAGGAGAGTTCATCAATGCCTCTTCTGTTCTCCCTCAAAGATCTGTTCATAATGGCAGTCACAGTTTGCTTTGTTCTTGACATATCTGTTCAGCTCCCTAGATCATGATGTTCCTTAAAGTTCAGGATCAGATCTTATTTCATCTATTTACCACAGTGTCAGTGCTTCGCACAGTGTCTGGCAGATTGTAGGTACACAATAATTGTTTTAGGAATAAGTACACCTGGATCCCTGGGCCCCTAACCTATGTGGGCTCTGCGTGTTTGGTATCCCATAGTTATATCAAGAGACAAGGATAGAGATTGTATAAAATAGGTCATTGTAATGGTTGGTCTAACAGTTCCAATTATTAATGTAGTCTCTGCTGAAGTAAAATTAAAACCACTATTACTGGGGATTGCTGGATAGGTAGCCAGAAAGGCAAATGAATCCTTAAGAACCAGATCCGCAAAACAAATATGCATGTGTGTGTGCATGCATGTGTGTGTGTAGGTAATACTTAGGACTAAAATATATACCACGCCAGATTAATTCTTCTATCACTAATCTCTCTTCACTAAGAATTGTGTAGACAAATGCATAGTTATCTGAAACCGAGTTAAACTGTTTTTTATGCTCTTCCCTTGTGCTCTATGCTTGCCCTTACCAAGAGGTAAAATCTATAGAAACAGAAGTTGCTGTTATTTAACTCCTATATGAGGTATTCTTTCTTAATTTCAGCTGTTGTTGCTGCAGCTGTGATGGTGTCTACCTGTGTCAGCATTCATGTTCTGAGCATCTGCTTCTCAAAGCAGTATGCTTTTGTGGCTCTCTATCCCCCATCCCATCCCCAAGAAGTACCCAGTAGATCTTGGGTATTATTACAGCTTCAAAATTCTATGATAAATCACAAGCTTGGCCATATTTATAGCCTTCTAAAGTTCATACCTGGTGAATGATCACAGTATCAATGACCTTCCTATCAAATCTCTGTTGGTCATGCCCACCATCATGAATATACTTCTTAGACACAATGTCTCAGTCTTGTATCCTGGCCAACACCATACCACAAAACCACTAGATAAATCTCTGCGTACTCTTGCAACCTTTATATTTTACTAAATCTTCTATTGCCTTACTCTCCACAAAACCGTGACATTGATTCTGCATAAAAGAAGCCTTCTTTGATATGACAAAGATATGATTTACTTTCAGATCTACACTGAACAAACAGATAAGATTTCATCAGCACTTTTAATGCATTTACCTCTTACATGTTATTGTATGTGATTCACATCTCTCTGGTATCTTCTACCTCCAGATCTAGATTTATATATATGTGTGTGTGTGTGTGTGTGTGTGTCTGTGTGTGTATATATGTATGTGTGTGTATATATAGCATATATGTGTGTGTATTTCATATATGTATGTGTGCATACATATATAAGAGCATGTGTGTATTTATGTATACATATATGTATACATATGTTGTTGCCTCAATAATATATTTACCCCTGCTCAGAATTTAATAATTTAAGAAAGTATTCTATAAACTTCAAATAAGGTTTATACCTATAAATGTTATTAGAAATCATCATCAGAAAGTAGACACGAATGTGATACGCTGTATTCTTAACAATTTGATGCACATTAGTTTTAATTCATTGAAATCAACATTGTTCACAAGGAAATTCAGATGTTCATTATAAATTTTGAGGCTGAAACTGTAACTGTACTGCCAAGATGTGAAATTGTGTGAGTGAAATGGAAAGGTTGCCAGTTTACATAATTATAGCTACAGAAATATATAGTGTGGCTGAGTAGTCAAGGAGTTTAATCAGTATGTGGTTAAAAAAATAACAAGTGCTTCTGTTCATAATTTTGTCACATTTCCGTGGCAAAAGGCCAAATGCATTTAATCCAATTCAAGGACGACAAGGAGGGTTGATGGCCTCTAATGAGCAATTGATTAGCAGTAAACAGAGAGATATTAAGGATCTAGTTTAATCTTTATCCAGAACAGGAGGGCCATTTCCCTTTGCTGTGGCTCTTCATCCAAACATTCATAAAGAGTAAGAAGGGAATATGTAATTCTTGGATTTTATTACTTAGAGATAATAACCCCAAATTGTGATATAAACAAATCTTGTTTTTAAAAATTATGTGCAGATATAACCTACAGTGTCTAGCAACTCCCTTAAGCCATGACCTAGGTTTTTGGTACTAGAGATACTGAAATACTTGTGGGGGAGGGGGTTAAAAATGTATTGTACTATATTATTATCTCAAAGACTGATTATTATGCAAAAGTGTGTTCCAATTTCAATTTGAAAACCTACTAATTTGTTCGCAACAGCTGTAATTTGGTATCCCATGGGATGACATGTGAGGATACACAGGAAACTTTGGGAGGCTGTTGGTTTTGTGACATGATTAACCAAGGCTACTTGTCTGAGATTTTCACTCTCTAAAGCTACAGTAACGCGGTGGCCACACTGTAACTTATCTTAGCTGAGAACTCATAATAAACAGAATACAATAAGGACCTGAAAACATAGTAAGAGGAGAGAATACCACTGAGCTTTTAAATACGTTTCACCTTGGTGGGATTTTTATGTAGCAAAATAAGAAAGGGTTAGAAGAGTATGTTGCCATTGAGTATGTAGCATTGGTTATGTAGTCACATTACCTTATTCTGGTTGTCTGGAGCCTGTTGGTGTTCTGCTAGCATGCAGCATATTAAAGATGTGGGAGCACTATAATGCATATGACTGTAGGTCACAATTCAACTCAATTAAGCAAATATTTGTTGAGTTCCTACTATATAAGCTGGAGAGTATGGAAATTAGGCATACAAAGATGATTGCTGTCTAATAAGAAACACTTATTATTTTAACTAATAAACTTTATTTTCTAAAATATAATAAACATTTATTATTTTAATTAATAAAAGTCTTTTGAAATAATTAATATATTTTTTAAACCATTCCTTTTGAAGTTATTAACTATGGCTTACTAGAAACATGATCTTGCTCTTTGGGGATATAAATGGGCAAATTGTTAGTAAATTTTCATAGAAAAGTGTGGTCAAGCACAAGAAATGCTAATGTCCATTAATACTCAAATAGCATTTAAAAGGAAAGTTTATCATTATGAATCTGTCATGTCAAAAAGTTGTGGCTTATGTTTTCTCTTTATGTTTCATATCTTAAGAAGCTTGTTGAGGTCCCTCTCATCTATATTTATCATTTTTAACCATTAGTGGATAGGGTCATGTTCCTATTTGAGAATTCCTTAAAAGATTATATGACATCTATGAAAAGCTATGACTTTTTACCAGAAAAAAATATATATACTCATGTACACACAATTTATATATGACATATATTTTCTGCAGATTTGTCAGGTTGAGAAATGCTACATTAAATGTTATGAGTAAAAATGCACAGATTTCAGTAGACACAATCTATACAATTACAGCTCATTTTGGGAGTAAAAGATGACCTTTCAAAGAATTATGGAATAAAATTTAGTTTTCTATCCAAATTCCTAATAAATTTATACTCTGTTGCAGATGTCTGGTTGCAGTTTGCCCTGTAATAGAAAACAAATTACAATGCCAGATTTTGATAAATTTAGCATGAATTTCCATCAGAATTTTAGGACTTTCCTAAGCATGACCATATGGGAAAGTGATCTGAGACGTATATGCATTACAGCTTTGTTAAGGCTGCGGGTGCTATTGTAATAGACAAGCTACAATCCTAAGACATCTTTTTAAATGTAATTGAGTTCCATTATCCTTCTGTGTTTCTGGGTCCCAGAGTACTTTAGAGGAGTCTCTGCCTTGAGTTTGCTTTTGGAAACTTTCCAGAGAGGAACAGGTGATACCATAAACATATCCCCATCTTGCCATTTGGGGTAAGCAAGTGACTGTATGTGGCGGCTCCTTCTGGATGTAAATTGATTTTAATGATTTCTTTTTTTCTCCTGGGCAGGATTTATGTGGGCATCATTCATGTGACACCCTGGGAATGGCAGACGTTGGGACCATATGTTCTCCAGAGCGCAGCTGTGCTGTGATTGAAGATGATGGACTCCACGCAGCTTTCACTGTGGCTCACGAAATCGGTATGCAGCGCCTTTTCTTTTCCCTCACCAAATCAAACACTTGTAACAGCTGCAACAGGAACCAAAATACTACACAATTAATTCCAGATTTCTCCTGGTTCAGATGTACCATTGGGGATTTAATTTGTTTATATTTGCACTTTTAGGGTTAACTAATATGAGAGAGAGATGGCAAAGTCAGCAACACAGTGGTTGTTTTCTTCTTACAGTGTCATTTAAAAGTTCACAGGAAATTTGCTACTGTTACTGTCTTTTTACTATCTTTTTAAGCATCGCTAAATGACCCCTGGATGAAATTTGTCACAGGCAAATTTGGTATGCAGAGATGTCCCTCTTAGAAGTTACTGGAAACAGTATTGACTCATCCAGGACTAATCAGTTTGCACAGAAATTTAACGTGTTTTATTTCATTGTCAGTGATAATTGTAGGCTCCTGTCAAAGGTCATCAATGGCTTATGGCAAATATTTCTGTCTGGTTCTTAATAGCAAGGCAAATGAAACCAAGCCTGACACTCAACAGGGTTTGCTTTAAAATTTCACTTACCTAATTTGTTTGTTCTAAGGAACACATCTAAATCCTACATCTATAAATATAGGACTGAGTTGATTGCTTAAAAATATTTACAAATTAAAGAATATGTGCTTCCTAATTATTGACTTGGTTTACTAGGTGTATGAGAAATTGGCTTAGTACATTAGGACTAGATGTTGGAATTAGACTCAATGTTTGTGTCTAATTTTTTCTGTCTAATTCCAACATCTAGTCCTAAATGAGCTCAATTTTGGCTAAAATACTTTCTGCCTATGTCTCACTGGTCTAATTATTTAAACTCTCTGAGCTCCAGTTTTCATATCTGAAACATAGGGATACTAGTGCCTATTTCAGGGAGTTGTTTTGGGGACCAAATTGGGTAGAGTTTAGATAGTAGGTGTTATTTATATCCACATGTACTTATATTTTTGCTTTTAAGTTAAATAGTTTATTTACTTTTTAAATGTATGTATCAACTCAGCATCACCTTTTTGGGAGCAAAGCATGGTTTGATCATTATTGTACCTTTTGTCATATATAGCAAAAAAGATTTTGTTTCAACAGATTTTGATTTTTTTAAGGTTACAATTATAACTTTTAAATGGGAATTAAAACTCCTTCTTTACATTCCTAATAGGCAGAGAATATTTTCACAAAGCATCCATTTCTAACTGCTATGTTTTCTTTGGGGAGTTAAATAACTTCTAATCCAATGTACAGTATAATTGCATAATTCACAATATTGCCCCGATAAAACAGAATTCAGTAAATGTCAATTCTTAAGCATGACGTTAATGTTCGTGACACCTCTCTTACCTCCTAAGCAGAAAACCACAAACATAAAACCTACAGATAAATAACTATCCAACAGCATCACTGAGAATAATTCAGTGTTTTATTAATTAGGCATCTTTGGCTTCAGTAGTCAAAGATCTGAGTGGAATCTCAGCTCTGTCTCTGGGTTCTCTGTTTTATCTTAGACAAGTGATTTAGTTACGTTGAGTCTTCATTTCTTCCCTGTAAGGTGGGCTAATGAGGAGGCATGACTCTTCTCTGCTGCACTAGAAGAGCTGGTCAGCCTGAAAGTGTTTTTATAACACATGCCATTTAGGCTCCAGGGTAGGGATTATGTCTCTCATTTATGCCTATTAATCCTTACTGATAAAAACACAGCCTAATACAGAACCTTAATCAATATTTATTACATATCTATGTATGTGCTTGAGTGAGTAAGCAGGAGAAAGAAACGTGAGACTTGCTCAAGGCAACATTCCGATCTGCAGCGGAAACTAAGAGGAATTAGTCCAAATACTCAAGAGGATGTAATTAAATAGAGGAGACTTTTAAAGTGCCCTAGTAATTAATCACCATCATTCAGAGTGAAAGGAGTCCCATAAGAAAGGTTCTAAATCCCTGAAGCTGATTCGTCACAGGTTGAGGGAGAAATTATGGGAAATAAGCAGCAGAGTTGAATGTTGGCAGCATCCATCCACAGGATTATGGGCTCTAAATCATGCTCTTCAAAAGAAAAGATTCCACATTCCTTAAAGGAAGGGCAATTTCTTTCCTTTCTCCTGCTTTCTTGTAGTGATTGGTTTTCACACATTGACTGCATCTGGGAGATTTCCCTGTAAGACAAACACTGTGGCAATAAATGCAGCTTCTTCAGGACTGCTTTGACCTCAAGTTAAGTAGGCTGGAATGAAGAGCCCTGCAGGGTCACCTTTACAAGGTTTCCTGAATTCCTAAGCCAAGGATCTTGGGTTACCAGGCTGATGCAGCAGTCTGAGAGGCAGAAGACTAGATGCTGATAAGAACAAACATTATATTAAAACCAAATATATATATGTGTGTGCGTATACACACAGTAAAAACTTTTCTCAATAGTACAAGAATATTAGACGTAGTTATACAAGAAAACAATGTTGAGAAATGTGGGCTTCTATATGGAAAACTCAAACCTAAATATTTGATATATGATTGTGCCCTGGTGTCCACTCAAACTTTTTGGTTGGGTCATCTTTATTTCTTTGGAATTCCCTGTATTCATTGTCCAATCAAACACTTTCTACTTAACTTCCTTTTTGTATTACATATGGGTGAATCAGAGCTATTTAAGGTCTGAAAGTAGGAGAATATGGATTGAATTCTCCTTTCATAAAGGAATCTGGCTTTCATTCAGTTTATTTTCTAATCTCTTTATTATTATTTAATTTCACTTTTTGCCTAAATATTATGAACATGTGTTATAAAAAATAAGCCTTCAACATTTAGGAAAGATAGCCTGACAAAAGATTTCCTGATCATCTGTGTATTATTACAGAGTCTTGCCCCTCCAGCCAGTGAGATCTTGGGTAGCGCAGTTTGCTGGTCTGTTTCCCATGCTGCACTTATTGAATTGCCTTGTGAAGCTCTCAGTCTGAGCTAACCACACTCTCAATTCTAATTCTCCTCAGTTCCTGCAATCTTCCCTCTCCCTTTTCTTTTAAATTATACTTTACATTCTGGGGTACATGTACAGAATGTTCAGGTTTGTTACATAGATATACATGTGCCATGGTGGTTGGCTGCACCCATCAACCCATCATCTACATTAGGTATTTCTCCTAATACTATCCCTCCTCTAGCCCCCCACCTCCTGACAGGCCCCAGTGTGTGATGTTTCACTCTCTGTGTCCCCTATGTTCTCATTGTTCAACTCCCACTTATGAGTGAGAACATGCGGTATTTAGTTTTCTGTTATTTTGTTAGTTTGCTGAGAATGATGGTTTCCAGCTTCACCCATGTCCCTGCAAAGAACATGAACTCATCCATTTTTATGGCTGCATAGTATCCCTGGTGTATTTGTGCCACAATTTCTTTATCCAGTCTCTCATTGATGGGCATTTGGGTTGGTTCCAAGACTTTGTTATTGTGAACAGTGCCTCAATAAACATACATGTGCATGTGTCTTCATAGTAGAATGATTCATATTTCTTTGGGTATATGCCTAGTAATGGGATTGCTGGGTCAAATGGTATTTCTAGTTTTAGATCCTTTGGGAATCACCACACTGTCTTCCACAATGGTTGAACCATTTACACTCCCATCAACAGTGTAAAAGAGTTCCTATTTCTCCACATCCTCTCCAGCATCTGCTGTTTCCTGACTTTTTAATGATTACCCTTCTAACTGGTGTGAGATGGTATTTCAATGTGGTTTTGATTTGTATTTCCCTAATGACCAGTAATAATGAGCTTTTCTTCATATGCTTGTTGGCTGCATAAATGTCGTCTTTTGAGAAGAGTCCATTCATATGCTTCACCCACTTTTTGATGGGGTTGTTTTTTCTTGTAAATTTGTTTAAGTTCTTTGTAGATTCTGGATATTAGCCCTTTGTCAGATGGGTAGATTGCAAAAATTTTCTCCCATTCTATAGGTTGCCTGTTTACTCTGATGATAGTCTCTTTTGCTGTGCAGAAGCTCTTTAATTTAATTAGATCCTATTTGTCTATTCTGGCTTTTGTTGCCATTGCTTTTGGTGTTTTAGTCATGAAGTCTTTGACCATACTTATGTCTTGAATGGTATTTTTTTTCTTGAGGCAGACTTTCGCTCTTGTTGCCCAGGCTGGAGTGCAATGGTGCAGTCTTGGCTTTCTGCAACCTCCGTCTCCAGGGTTTAAGAGATTTTCTTACCTCAGCCTCCCAAGTAGCTGGGATTACAGGCACCCACCAACATGCCCAGCTAATTTTTGTATTTTTAGTAGAGATGAGGTGTCACCATCTCCCTTTATTTTTAATAGACATTTGCGGCTTTCTAGATTTGGAAGTTGTGTATATGGCCAAAGTATGGTGATGAAAATGATATTTTGAATGCTCAGTTTTCCAGTGTTTTTAATTTGCTTGAGCCTCATTCCAAAATGTGTAATTTCCTTTATGCAAACAGTGTGAATGTGTTACTGTGCTCAAAACACAAGCTGGGAGAGGATTCCCAGGCTGTTCTCATAATTTTTCTACTTTATTTCTTCTATAAGCAGTAAAAGGATATATTTGAGCAAGAAAAACACTTTCATTAACCTACTTACAGGTTCTCATGGAAGTGCCCAACTGTTTCCTATTTCTCTTCATAGTGGTTTAAAATAGAAAGTCATATATATTTTGTACACAAATAAACAGAATTGAAATTTTCTTTGAAAATGAACAGCTTGGGCAACATAGGGAAACCCTGCCTCTACAAAAATTTTTTTAAAAAATACCTGGGCATAGTGGTGCATGCCTATAGTCCCAGCTACTTGGGAGGCTGAGGGGGGAGGATTGCTTGAGGCCAGGAGACAGAGAATAAAATGAGCTATGATCACACCACTGCACTACAGCTTGGGTGACAGAGTGAGCCTCCTACCTGAAAAAAAAATCTTACCTTGAGAATTAACACATAAGGTAAATAGAGGCAGAGTTGAAGTCTCTATCTGGCACCATTTCTATCCATGGCATTAAATTACCTAAAATCAAAATGACATGGGTTAAAAATGAACAATTATGAAAAGTTACTCTTTTCATGTACCATTTGATAACTAGAACACTTCATTTTTCCTGCTAATTTTTTCAAAAAAGCAGCTAGATTATGAAGGTAACTAATCAACTGATGCCAATACAGACTTCTGGATATTGATTGACATTGACTCTGGATAGGCAGTCATAAATCGCTTTTCTTCTTGTGTTATATGCATGCAAATGTTATAAATTGTTAAGGCATTTCAGAAAGTCACTTTAAACTATCAAAAACACAGTCCCCATCCATGTTCCTTGAGTGGAGGCAGGAATGTGTTTACAGTCACTTTACAATCCAAATGTGAACTGCAGAAGGTTTAAGTTAATGTAAGTTTACATTTTGAGTTTATATTTTAACTTGTCAAACTTTTATTATTGACTTGTAATAATAAAGATTTCACCTGCTGCACACATGGTTCTTAAAAACAATAATTTTATTGATGTTGGGCCAGCTTCTAATATACTAGGAGGAACAATCTGATTTTATTTAGACTAATGAAATCCATAATTTGCAAACATGCCGAAGCTCTGCTTTATAGTAGTTAATTATAAAATGCACTAAGTGAATCTCTCCACTGTGAAAGACCCCAGTGTGCTTCCTAAACTAAACTCAGGCAACTTAAAAAGCTAAGACCAAATATTCAGCTGAGGCTTAGGAAGTGGTTGAGACACAACAGCAAAGCCGCCTGTGTTTTGGTGTGGTTAAAAAGTGTTCTCTGGTTATGCTGATATACATGTGACTCTGTTCCTGTAGATGGTTAGATTAAATACGGCTGTATTTTGAGAAGATGCAGAGGTTCTTGAAACACCACAGACCAAAGCCAAGTACATAGAATCAGATGCCCAGACTGGCTGTAAGATGTGAAGTGAGGAGGAAACTAGAATTAAACTTGATATTTACCTGCAAACCCATTGCTTTAATCAACAAGCAATTTGGAGCAAAGCCACACTATGTCTTTCTTGGCCCCCAGATGACATGAGAGAATATGTTTTTGCTATATGTTGAGCAATATTGAGAGATTTTGTGTCTATCATCAGTTTTTTAAAAACTTAATTCCAATTCATGTTTCTCTAGGGGGAAACCTATAGTTTATCTGCCACATGTGTGGAAACCAGCAAATTGAAGGCAGCATAAAAAGTAAATCTATCACACACTTGCTGAGTGATGTTTTTTCTTTTATGTTTAGGAAATTTCCTCTTCCCTCCCAAATAAAGAGTGTCTAGTAATATCAAAGTTTGTTGGCTGATGTGGTGACTCATGCTTGTAATCCCAATAGTTTGAGACTATCCCTGGCATCATAGTGAGACCCTGTCTCTACAAAAAGTAAAAAATAAATAAATAAAATTAGCCAAGGGTGGTGGTGTGCACCTGTAGTCCCAGCTAGTCAGGAGGCTGAGGTATGAGTATCACTTGAACCCAGGAGATGGAGGTTGCAATGGGCTTTGATAGCACCACTGCACTCCAGCACTCTAGCACTCCAGCCTGGGTGATAGAGCAAGGCTGTCTCTCTCTCTCTCCATATATATATATATATACAAGAATACTCATAAGTAAAAGTATATAACAATCCCAGAATATCAATGAGGACAATAAAGTTAGCTAACAATCAGTGGTTCTTTGATATATGCCAAGCACATATTCTAATCACTTTGCATGTTTTATATCATTTAATTCTTATAAAGTGCCATGAAGTAAGTATATATTTGATATATGTCAAGCACTTATTCTAATCATTTTGCATGTTTTATATCATTTAATCCTTACAAAATGCCATGAGGTAAGTACTATTAGTGGGTTACTCAAGAGAGATTGAAACTAACACACAGGGTAGTTTCAAGACCTAAGATCAACAACTAATATACTGCTAAAGTGAGATTCAAACCCAATCCATCTGGCTCCAGAGCTCGAGATGTTTCTACCCTTCCAGAAAGTTTTTTAGACAGTTTTTACTTTAAAGAATATGATTCTGAAATGGATTCAAAAGGATATTGACACAGCTAGTTATAAGGTGAAAAAGTTAGAGTTTCTTCCTTCCAAATTACATAATTGATACCACATTTACCATTCATGTTTAATGTTTTGAAATGGGAGTTCAAGAGTTTTATCACATTTATGTAAAGATTCGTGTTTGAATAAACATGTATGATCCAATTATTGGATCTCATGGTTCCCTTCTTCAAGGATTCTAGATTCTGATCCCATGGGAGCTGTTGACGCACTTTTCAACCCCTGGCAAGACCTTGCACCTCTATAATCCCAGCTGGAAAATTAGGTAAAATAAAAACATGACCTCATTAAGAAACAGATGCTTCATCTGAACAGTGCTTTCCCAAGTAAACACATTACAGAGCTTCTTGTGACATTTTTTTAGGATGTGGTACTGTGTCCCCTTGACCATTGGTCAGTTTGGGATCAAGAGACAAGAGCTTGAGATTCTGTTTAATTTGCAGACCAAAGTTTAAAAAAACAAGTAATTTCCTTCCTGAGGTTAATGTTATAAGTCAGCCCTAGTTGTACAGTAATACCTGAGTTGAATAAGCTGAACCAACAGTTTCCTTTAAAGTAATGTGTCTTCATCTAGCTGCACATTATCACAGATTTTCTAACACCATATTCTCTTGTGAATTTAAGAAAGCAAGGTGTTCTTTAAATCTGTACTGGGAATATCAACGATAACATTTGTTTTGTAAAATGTTATCCTTTGCCAATTCAAAAAGAGGATTTTCATGCCAGAAAAGTTGTTTTGCTATTTCTGAGCTAACAATGTAACTCAAACTCTCAGCCCTATAGACTTTGCTCTGACATAATTTATCATTATACTTATTTTCTTAGATTAACTCAAATAAACTCCTTTCTGATGTTACTTGCTGACAGACATTCAGCATGACTGTTGTATTTAAGATATGATTTAACATCTATTATGAATAGATCAACAACGTCTAACACAATTTACACCTTAGCTTTTACTAATTATTTCAAACAGTAAAATACAGTTTTGGCCAGGCACAGTGGTTCATGCTTGTAATCCCAGAACTCTGGGAGGCCGAGGCGGGTGTATCAACTGAGGTCAGTAGTTCAAGACCAGCCCAGCCAACATGATGAAATCCTGTCTCTACTAAAAATACAAAAAATTAGCCGGGTGTGGTATTGGGTGCCTGTAATGCCAGTTTCTCAGGAGGCTGAGGCAGGAGAATCACTTGAACCCGGGAGGCGAAGATTGCAGTGAGCTGAGATCTTGCCATTGTACTGCAGCCTGGGCAACAAGAAACTCCATCTCAAAAAAAGGAAAGGAAAGGAAAGAAATACAATTCTGAGGTATCTATCACTTGGAAAATACTCATGGATTAGACAGTTGCATTATTCTCTGAATTTCACTCTGGCTTCTGTCTCCCCTTCCCAGTTTAAATCTTGTTTAACATATAAATACAGAGGCAATTAACAAGTACATCTACTACACAAGTGTGCTTGGTCCTTAATTGCCTCAGGATTTTAGGTGACAAGCTTCCAATTACATCATCAAGTATTAAAGATAGCTGAGAAAGATAGTATTGTAAACAAAATTGCTCAAGCAAACTGCTTTTAGATCTTTTGGATGTCTGCTGAAATTATAAGTGGTCCTAAACATAAATACTAATTCTTCCCTAAAGCAAGACCTTACTACCTCTGCTTTAAATCCTGACAGCAGATAGTTACCTCTAAATCCACCTCTGCCTTTTCTCTCACTAGGAGTTTCATGTCCTATTTTACTGAGGGACCTTTCTCAAATCTCTGTCAAAATGGCTTTGAGTCCTCCCCACCTTCTCTTGCAACACTGACTCTCCAAAAAGAAATCTTTCTGCTTCCAAGGGTAAGGATTGCCATTCTATATGGATTTCTGGATTCCATCCCCATGCCTCCTCTAAAACCTCACCCTCAACTAACTCTGTTGCTCTGTATTGCTCTAAAAACTCATCATAAAATACCATTTGATGTAAACAACAAATTAATTTTGGCATCATACACATTTTCTCCACACTTTCATATTCTTCATGTGCTGTTTTACTCCTTGGGACAGGGATATCTAATCCTATCTGCTGCTAATGCTCCTGAGATCTGCTTGTCCAAGAAATTCTTCATCTACAAACCACACCATTCATTTTAAACATCTCTGTGAATGATTTATGAACAAACTCTTTCTGAAAAGGCAGATGTTTTCAAAGCTATTAGCTTTTCCAATTCCCCTTCACAAACCCTACTTGAAATACACAGTTGTCTGCTGTGACATTGTATTTTAAATTCCCAGGATTCTGGATTTTCTCTGGTGGCTACCTTTCAGTATCATAGTGTGCTGTCTTTATTGTGAGCACTCCTTTAAAAGTGCTTATACTTTTGTAGAATTTTGCTATTTCAAGGCTGATTTCAACTAAGAGTCAATGTCTTGGCATAATTGCTTGGGGCTCGAATTAGAAAATACCACTCCTTTTGCTGTTTACAGCCTTTAGAATGTGTGTCACGTCTTTCCTGAAGAGCATCCAAACACCCCTCACATTGATCTTCCCTTTCATATCCTGTCCAGCTCCTGAAGGGAAGTCACGTGGGTCTCTCGCCATGCCCTGGTTCCAGCTACTCTGGAACTGGCTGCCTGTTACTTTGGGTGCTTAAGTGTTCTTCACATTGCCCAGGACTCTCACTGCCTATGAGACAGCATGCTCCTCCCAAACAGCTGACAGGCTTTCTTCATGGAGGACGGAATGTTCATTCACCTCCAAAGGGTTGATCTCTTTCAGTTGGCTCTAAGCAGTCTGTTTCTGCCTGACTTTTGGAGATCTTACAAAATTCACATCCCCTTGCTGAGGTGAAACTAAGATTTGTTCATGCTTGAATGGCAGTCTTTTCCAGTGGAATTTCTTCTATTCATCTTCAGTGGCAATTAAGCTATGGTGGAAAATGAGTAAATTTTGGGAGCATAAAAGTCATAATAGTATATTAAATAGCATTCCAAAAGATTCATAAATATGCCAAAATATTTAAAAATTAAATTGACTTGCTTGTACAATTGAAACCTTTAAAATTACATGCTTCACCTCTCTGTTTGAAAGAAAAAAAAATTGAGGTACTTTCTCAGGCCCCTCAAAGTGAATTTGGTGTCTGTCGTGTGGCCTATATTTTAAATCGGAATTCTAAAATCTACTCTCCAAATGAAGTGAAAATCTCTTGATATAATAATTTAAAAATACGGAAAGTGCTCTGTATTTATATAGATTTGGAGGGGAAAACTATTACTCCATTAAATAAATACAAATATCCTACGAAGTAGAATGCAAAGGTCACGTTTGTTAAGTATAAAACCTGGATTCAAATACATATTATGTTGCAGAGGTCACTTGGGGACACTTTTCTTCTCTCTCTTCTATGTCAGAGGAAAAAACTCAAGTGTGAAATTTCCACACATATCCCTCAGTGTTAGTTGATAAATATTCTATCTTGGAAAAGTTCAGGGAGTACAGAGTGCATTATCAACATGTATTTCATGTACTAAGTAACTTTAAGTCAATTTTGATAGTACATGAATAAAAGATTCTTTTTTTATTTCTTGAGTGACGAGTCCCTTGAAAAACTCAACTAACCACTCAAAACTCAGATGAGTCCTTGCTAACTTCTTTTGCATGTTAATTAGGACATACTTTATCCATAGACTATCATGCACATTTATGCTACTGACCAAACAAAATGTTAAGTGGTGGTGGGAGGACTTCCCAGGGAAAACTTGTTAGCCTAGTAAATATTGTTGAAGTAAATATCTGAATAAATGACATAAAAATGTGGAGACTTGGAAGGTCACTGAGCCCTAGCCACTTAATTTCAGGCATAAAAGCAGTCAGTTGCTCAGTGGACAATTTTGTTATGAGGTGTTGGTGATTTAACAAGTTGGCCCACAGTAGTCAGAATCTAAAGTGAAAGATTTCATCTCTGTTGGGTTTTATTGGTGCACACTGGACTCTTTTGCTAGGATGGCCAAAGTTTTCTGCATTTGGCATTCAAGAACCCAAGGAGAATGTAGTCATCAGTTTGCTATAGTGTTTTCTACATTTGTTTCAGTGGTTTGTGTATGATTCTAGAAAGCTTTGTTAAAAACACTACTGGATGATTTGCTATTTTTTAGAGTTTATAACTGCTCAAACTACTGTCCTAGATGTTTTAAATAGCATTTTAAGTTTGTTGGGGGAATATCATTTTATCCTTAGACTGTATGAAAATTGATCTTTTGTAAAAAAATGCAATTTACTTGGATTATAAGAATGTGATTATGGGCTCTGTGAAATAATATCTAGCTTGACTGGGATTGCAGAGAACATGGTTGATAAGCTTAAGCACAAATATCACCTGGCTGAGTGGTTTTGAACAATCACAACAATCACTTGGGAAACCAAGGTGTTCTCTCTTCAAGCCCTCAAACTCCATGTTATTGGGATTTTAGACATTTTAAAACGTAAATGGCTATTTTGTCAAAATGAGCTATATGTTTGTGAGACTAGGAAACATTCATAACTCAGTAAATCACTAAAAGAAATGAACAGATGAAGCAAGCTTAGTTTTGCATGAAACTGGAAAGTTCCTCATTTCACTTCTCTTCTTTGTCTCCCCTAGTCCTCCTTTATATTAGCCACCTATTTACTTGACTAATAAAATAAGTCACTGACATTCAAAAACCATCTATTAATTGTTTGCAAATTGCACAGATCTAAGTTCAATACAGAGGCTTCAACAGTATATGGGAGCAAGTGCACTTTGATCTCATGGGGCTTCATCAGAGGAGGCAGAAAATCAGACAATCAAAATGATATGTGGTGAGGGCTGTGACATAATCCCACAATTGTCTCACAAACGCTAGATTCTAAATAAGGCTTTGTTTCCACATGTCATTAAGCATATGTGATCCAGATGAATTATGGGAACATCTACTCTTTAATTTTTCAGTTTCCATCGAAATGTTCACCCAAAGTAATTGCTATATTAACTACATGCAACTTTATTTCCCTGGAGGTCCAGTCTTCAGGTGAGAAGTCAGTTAAAGTGAACTCATCTACAATTGGGGGGAAAAAAATCAAGCCCTAGCATAATTATCACAGAAAAATAGAAATACACAGTCATGGATTATTTGTACTTCCTCTGTTCTCTCCCTTAGGACATCTACTTGGCCTCTCCCATGACGATTCCAAATTCTGTGAAGAGACCTTTGGTTCCACAGAAGATAAGCGCTTAATGTCTTCCATCCTTACCAGCATTGATGCGTCTAAGCCCTGGTCCAAATGCACTTCAGCCACCATCACAGAATTCCTGGATGATGGCCATGGTATGTATCATTAAGGACAACACGGGCTAAGAAACAAAATTTGGGATTCTCAGGAGTTTGACTTCATTATATCTTCAAAATATTCATCTTACCCTCTAAGACAATAGTTGTTTGAATAGTGTCAGAAGAAAGACCAAGGAAATTGATCATATGTGGGTATGTGCTGCCAACGTCCTTGGTGGCATTTTAGCTATGGTATTTTGGCTTTTGAATTGAAAAAGTTCAAAGGAGAGGCAGTGTGGAAGACCACACAGAATGCCTCACTAGTGCCCTGAAAGCCTGGCTCTCATTCCTTCTTTCACCACTAGCTTCCTGTGAGAACTTTGGCAGACATCTTGGTTTCCTTGCTATTAATATGACTTGCAGAAGTATTTGTTACAGGCCTATTATAGGGGTGTGGTTGAGGTGTAGGTGACAATTCTACTGGATTCTTTTTATGGCAACATAAAGCCAGAAGAGGAAGCTTTCTAGATTTGCACTGACTAGAAGAATTTGGTTTCATCCTGATAGCAGATTCTCCTGAAAGTGGAGTAAAAAGTGCAGAACAGAAATAGAACAGAATCTGAATGATGGGAAAACACTTTAAGAACTTCAAAAGGAAATCTTTGGCTTCATCCTTTAAATACAGTTCAAGAGAACAGCATACTTTATTAAATTCTGTAAGACTAGGATTAGTACTGTAAATTATATGAACATACTGAGGAAGTTACAATTTTTAGAAATAATAAATCCCAACCCCTAAGTAATCTTGGAAACAAGCTGTTGCAAATTTCCTAGCATTCTTTAGTACTTAAAAATAATAAAAACACAGGAGGGTAGATGCATTGGCCTTGGAAAGAATCTTCAGAGATCATGTAGCCAAAATTTCCTATTTTACAGAAATGGACATATTCTCATTTCTTTTATGTTCTCTTAAGATTCGTCTTTCTAAAACTAGTAGTTAAATGAAATATGGCAGAAATTATTGATCATAACAATTTTCTATAAAATTATCTAATGATGTATGGTTCAAAGTTGAATAAAGAGTATCTATGAAAACTGTCTTTTTCCCAGTTCCACAAAGCTTATGATTTAATATTCCCATAATTTTTAGTATGTTGTCTGTTTTGAATTGTGGCTACATAATACCAAAACAAATAGCAAATTCAAATTACTTCAGACATAAATAAATTCAGCTGCACAGTTTTCTGATACCATGGAGCCCAAATCTGTTCATTAACTCATTTTTGCTCCATTAGTGGTGAACAGGTAAGGTGTTAGCTGCCTGTTACTCCATATTTATATGTCTCATTTCCACCTTGGTTTAAAATATATCTCACTACAAAAAAAAATGTTCTTTTTTAGTTGAAAGAATATCTCAATAATTTTAAAACTTGGAAACAACACTAAGAATTTATGTATGAAGCTGCTTTTCCTTTAGACCAATAATACAATGGTAATTTTATGTTTAGCTCAGTTTACATTGTGGATTAAATGTGGATAAAGTCCTAAAATGAATATTCCTTATAGTCATCCTATCTACATTGATCAGATCAATATCTCATAAAGTCCTTCTTGGGTAGAACCTTAAGTCTCCACTCATAATATTGCTTTTCTGTTTTACTTTTTTTCAGATTTTCTGAAAATAAAATAACATTAATATTTTATTTCAAAATCACATGTTACACATTCCAAGAAGTTGAGCTAAACCTTGAAGCACTAAATGAATGGATTTAGTTGCTAAGGCAGCAAATACTTATGGCTAAAATGGGACCAAATTTTTTTCCCTGTGCAAGTATTAGGTCAGCTAATTACAATGCTGTGGAGAATTTTGTTCCTAATTTTGAAATGATTCATTTATTTCATGTTTATGGAATTTGCGATCTTAATTTCTATGCAATAAATAATGCTTTTGGCATTGCTTTCATTTTTTTAATATTAATTCTATATTTTAAAAAGTCTATGCTCTGAATTTTTAAAGATTTCATAATAAATTTACATATTTTTATATCTCTGTTTCTGTTCCAAAGAACTCATGATAGAAAACAACTAAGAAAATAATTTTAATAGAAATAGATCTTATTCATTTGCACTAACAAAAAAGTGTCTGAATTTCTCATATGTATATTAAATAAATAAATTCAATTATTACCAAAATTCCTTGAACATAAGATGCTTATAGTTTACTTATTTACTTTATTTCTTCTAATCTAGACTTTTTCACTTTTGAATATGTTGGTTTGGTTAGGCAGTCTTTTGTTTCAATAAAAATCCTATTTTATCAGTAGCTTATAATATGAATAAAGTAAGTTCGGAATAACAAAAAACAAAGAAAAGCAGTGTGGCACAATGACAAAGCTCAGTTGTGTCTTATTTCCTTTCAAAAGAGCATAGTCAGACACAGAATTGAAACAGTGGTACTCCCTGTAGTGCTATTATTTAAAGATGAATTGAAATAACTTAATAACCTTTAAATTGTAACCAAAAAGCTGACTTAAGTCAATATAAGTGAAAGTGTGGCCAAAGAAACTACTAAGCCCACCATAGAGATTATTGAGATTCTAACATTTCAGCCACAGAGCATGGGAGAGAATAAGAAGACAGTCAAAGCCCAAGGTGATAGAATAACAAACAGATGGGTCTTTGTTAGAAGACTAAATGATGTCAGAAAACTATATTATAAAACCTTTTAACTTTACTCATAGGAAGCTACATAGGCTTCTACTCAGAGCCCATTTATTCATATTTTACAGTTCTACCATTTTTCTGTTCTCATTTTCTGGGCACCTCAACATTTTAAGCAATAAAATAGTCACGAGGGGTGAGGATGCAGAGACTTTAGACAGGTACTCTGAGAGCAAGAAATGATATTATTTGACGATAAGAGAAGAGCTGCAAATAGCAACTGTAAAACATGAAAGGCACAGTGGTCTGGTACCATTTTCTAAAGGTCAAAAACCCTATCTCACCAGCATGGTCCCTCAAGTTAGTGCTATATTTCAGCACAATACAATAATTGACATACAGAAAAAAATGATTTTTGGTTATTTAGGAAAGTTAAACTGTGACTACTATAAAGGCAGAAAAGCAATTGCTAGTTTTAAGCAGGTAATCTCATAACACATATACCATTTTTCAATGGTACCTAAAGAGTACATTATAAATGGGAAATCCATTTACGCCTAATATCTCATCCCTCCCCCTCACCTCCACCAATACTGGAGAAATGAGATTGGGGAGTAAAATTAAATTCAAAGCATTTGATTTATTTTCAGAATTATTAGCCATAAGTAGCTGGACATTTGTAGCACTTGTCCACTGCCAAATTTAAATTCATTAGTACTGAGTGTTTCCTGATTTAGTTCCAACAAGAAATATGCAGCAATTAGGTTATGGTTGAAAAATCAGTGTGCTCAATCTAAAGTCACTGTGTCTGCAGATCTGTGATTCAGAAAAGAAGTCATGTCTCATGGGACCCCTACTACTCCCAACCTTGGCCAAGATACTTGTAGACATTATGCAGTGTTTTCACAAGCTAGCTCTAGGGAAGCTGGCTAGGAGTATGAGCCTCAAAAATAAAGGTAAGCATTGGCAAAGAAATTGTGCAGTGAAAGCAGGTTATTGAATTTCCTTTCTCAAACGCTTCCCAACCTTGAGTCCAAAAAAAGATAGCTGTGTCTGATGTGTCCCTGAGTTCATGGTGCCAGACAATGAGAAAGGCTACCACTTATGTAGATACAGCACAAGAACACTCACAACACAGGTTGCTAAGGAAAATCTAGAGAAGATTTTGAAAATTTGACATGCAATATAAAGAGCTAAGTTTATAGCCACTTACTGAACACAGAACTTTGCACATAAAATGATATTGGAAAACCAGTTCTCTGTGTCTTTTGTTAAGTATAGACTGTAAAGCTGGCCAGGAGAGCTTAACATCAGTGTTTAAGGTGGTGTTAATAAAATTCAAAGACAACACTATGGTTGCATCTTGATTTTCATAATAAATATGCTCTTTAATAAAGTGTGCAAATAAGACATATAGTTTAAGGCCACAGTGACTTACTTCTTACTTTATTTATTTATACATTTATTTATTTCTGAGACAGAGTTTCATCCTTCTTGCCCAGGCTGGAGTGCAATGGCACTATCTCGGCTCCCCGCAAGCAACCTCCACCTCCCAGGTTCAAGCGATTCTCCTGCCTCAGTTTCTGAGTAGCCAGGATTATAGGCATGCACCACCATGCCTGGCTAATTTTGTATTTTTAGTAGAGATGGGGTTTCTCCATGTTGGTCAGGCTGGACTTGAATTCCCAACCTCAGGTGATCCACCTGCCTTGGCCTCCCAAAGTGCTGGGATTACAGGGGTGACTTATATTTTTAAAAACATTCCTTTCTCCTTTATCATAGAGAATCTTCAACTTAATTTCCTTGCCATTACATCTGCTAAACAGTGTACATAATGCATCTAACAGCTTCACACCCAGACCCCTTGAGTTGCTTTTGGACAAAAAAAAATGTCTGTTTTTTTGAAGTGCCCTTGTTCATTCATCTATCACTGGGCCCAAAATGAGTGATCAAAGAGCAGGCAAATGTACCCATTTTTCTCTTAATATTAGGCATTCAAGTAAAGACCTAAAAGCAGAGGGGCAAGGGCAGCAAGATGAAGAGAGGAAGCAAACAGTGATTGTAAGCAGTGGTGTTAGGCTTCTTTGGATGAGTTTCATTAGGAACATTAACTGATTTCCCCTAGATCATGAATATTTGGGTCAATGCTTAATTTCATACCTGAGCATCGAAAAGGAAGAAAAGACAGAAATAACTTTAGTGCTAGAAATAGGAAAGAAAAGATTGAAAATAATAAAGAACAACAATTTTGAGCCTGAGTGTGGTGGCTCATGCCCTGTAATTCCAGCACTTTGGGAGGCCAAGGTGGGTGGATCACCTGAGGTCAGGAGTTTGAGATCGGCCTGGCCAACATGGCAAAACCTGTCTCTACTAAAAAATACAAAAATTATCTGGGCATGGTGGTGTGTGCCTGTAGTCCCAGCTACTCAGGAGGCTGAGGCAGGAGAATCACTTGAACTCGGGAGGTGGAGGTGGCAGTGAGCGGAGATCATGCCACTGCACTCCGGCCTGCTGGGCAACAGAGCTAGACTCCATCTCAAAAAAGCAAAAAATAAAAATAAAAATACCAAAAAGAACAACTTTGATAATTTTGATTAATCACTAATATGAGAGACAAATAGTACTATAAGTCAGACGTATAAAACTAGAGATTTTTCTGTTCTATTACCTGGAGGTATGACATTCCTTCCGTCACCTATTAGTGGACTTCTGCCACCATCGAGAGACTAACACATTTTCTTATAGTTTCGTCTCAAATCACAGCATCTTACTTTTTAATTTTTTGTCTTATTTTAACCATTTGGTTCAACATGAATGGTAAAAACATGTATGTAATATGCACATTAGTAATGACTTCCTTTTCTTTTCCTTTCTTTTTTTTTTTTTTTTTTTGAGATTCAGTTTTGCTCTTTGTCCCCCAGGCTGGAGTGTAATGGCTCGATCTCAACTCACTGCAACCTCTGCCTCACAGGTTTAAGCAATTCTCCTGCCTCAGTCTCCCGAGTAGCTGGGATTACAGGTGCCCACCACCATGCCCAGATAATTTCTGTATTTTTAGTATAGATGAGGTTTCACCATGTTGGTCAGGCTAGTTGTGAACTCCTGACCTCTGGTGATCCACCCACCTTGGCCTCCTAGAGCGCTGGGGTTGCAGGTGTGAGCCACCGCACCTGGTCTTTCTTTTATAATCTATCCATTTATATACACACAATGTTAAAACAAAATTTAAAAAGGAAGAAGGAAGGAAAGGAGAGAGGGAGGGAGGGAGGAAGAAACTTGCCAATTTGTAGAATAGAACAAACACAAAATGTTGGCAGCAAGGCCCTGATCAAATTTCAGACTACAGTGAATTGAAAAAGATGTGAAGTAGATGTGAAGAAGTGATTGAGAATAAAAGTAAAACAGATTAAGAAAAAAATCAGCAGTAGGTTGGATGCCTTCAGAGGTCATCAGAAATGAAACCGAAAGGTTGACCCATTTCCCCTTATGCCCCTCCCCCAAACTGTATACATTTTTTAAAAATAGAAAATGTATATCCAATCTCTTAACACTTAGATTTTAAATCTTTTATACTATGAGATTCAGACTTAGGCTCATACTGATTTGTATTATTGTTTCTTGTATTGATTTTTGTTATTGTTTCATGGCATCATTCTGCCATTTGGTAGAGTGCTTGTACCTATTTTGTTGCAAAAGGACATAATTCAATGTAAAAATGAAATAACATGTACTTTAGCATAAACAGAAATTGATGCAGCTACAAATCCTAGTACTGAGAATGCTAGAGTAACACAGTAATTGCAATTCTGAAATAAATTATTTTAAGTAAGAAAAGGTCATCTCCATATGTGTTACCTGTAAGGGGAAATTATTGAGCTGATAGATCTTATTTTTAATAGAAAGCAAATGTGTTATTTTTAAAATGTACTTCTAAATTAAGGTTTGTAAAAAGATACCACATCTTGGAGTCTCTTTGTTGGAAGCTGATTTCAAATTGTTTGCATTATACATTGTTTTTCACTTGTCATCTACTAGCAAGGTAGAGCAGGTGTCAGTGACTGTGTATGCATAGTCAGGTGGTGAGTTATTTTGGCTCCAGAAAAATGAGGTAGACCCATGCCACATGCATGCATACATGGTAAAGACTCCCTAGCTAATATTTAGTTACTCAGTCTTACAGTCTGTGCTTTTTAGTAAAATAAAAAAGAAGTTTCTTAAAACAGCACTTTTGAAGAATTGGAAAACATTCTTGCAGACTCAGAGGTTTGTTGACAGTCTTCTAACATCAGCAATCTGCCAAGCAACCCCTGATTTACGCAGTACTCCTTTTTTCATTCTGGAATGAAGATAACGTTTTTCATGGAATTCTGAAGCCCTAATCACATTCTATCTTATAAACAAAGCCTAGTGAGCTTTTACTATCATTCTTTCCTATTGACTTGATGTTGGTGTTTTTCTTTTAACTTGATGTTTTTCTCCCAGAGTTCTCTTTGGCTGGATACTTATTTTTAATGCTTTTTCTGGCTTGCCTTAAGAAGCTTTACCTCTTCAAACGTTCTGGCTCAGAAGCTAAATAGGAACTTTGCTCTTTATTCATTTTCATATAATGCCCCCAACACAGATTGACAAATTCTAAGATATTCACTTTGAAGAAATTTGAATGTACTCCTTAAAAATTTACAGTATACTTAAAATGTGTTGAATGTTCTATTTCTCAGTAGAATATAAGAATTTGAATATGACTTTTTTGTTGAACAAAAAGAATAACTAAGACATCTAAAAGGCTGTTAAATATTCCATTGTTTTGTATTTTTCTGGTCACCCTTAATTCTCTGTTAGCTAATTTCACATTTACAGTAACACAGTGAGAAGAGAAACTTTATGCAGATCTTGAAAATAAATTATGGAGAGGTTAGCTAACTTAGCCAGCAGCACTCAACCATTTAGTATTTCACTGGAGTAAGACTTCAGATTAGGTGTTTCTTCCATTAAGCTCAATATCCACTGTTTAAAGGATCCTTACACGTCGTTGCCCTTCAGCGATACAATCAGGCAGCTACTCACATGCTAACAGAAGCCATATGGCATCTGAAGAGGAGGGCAGGCTCTGGGCATAAAACCATAACAGCTGTGTGACCTTAGGTAACTGGTCTACTGGTCTACCTCTTTTGTGCCTCAGTTTTCTAATCTGTAGGATAAATAAAATGTGTACTAGAATCTACCTGATGGGGTTGTGGTAGTGAGCATTAAATAAGCTAATACATGTAAAGAACAGAGAATCGTGTGTGTAACTAATATTTGTTATTTTTATTGCTATTGTAATCATTGTGTAAATCTTAAAATCAAGTAAACAGAAAAATACAGAAACAGATGGGCAATACGCATGCATGTGTGTGACAAAAGAAAATTAATGATGTTAACTCACTGGACAGGGACTCTTAGGGAAGCTTTTTTGGGGAGGAAAAAGAGAGAGCAAAGCGTATTTAATGTTCTGGATTCTCACTGTTCATGTTTCAGCTTCTACAGAATTCCCATCTCACCCCCTTTGCCTATATACCTTCATATACGATGCAGTGAAACGTGTACATAGTTTTGGTAGGTACACTCCAAATACCCAACAAACACCAATTCTATTAAGTAGACACAAAGAGGAGAAGAGTATAAAGACTAGCCTAATCCTAAATTATCAAAGATTATTTTTTTTCTTTTTCCACTGCTCCTTTGTTCTGTGAATCTTGACCACTTTTTATTAAAATTTTTATCAGTCTGGGAGAAACAGTTTATCTCCTTGACTTAATTGGAAGGCCTTGAGGGGTAGATCTGGGTCATTTTTCTGTATTTCCAATACCTAGTGTGTTTTCTAGAACATTGTAGGTGCTGAGTAAATGCTTCTTGAGTGTGCAAGAACGAATGAGGAGACAACTTGGCTATTACGTATGGAATTAGTGGAAAGGAGACATGTGACAGGCACATGGGGAAGGGGTGAGTTAGAAATGGAGAATGGGTTATACAAATAGAGTGTCAAGGACAAACTCTGTTTCTCAAAGTGGTAAATCCTTCATTACCATTATCATAATTATGGTTATTACTAAAATTCATCATCTGATTTCCTCTAGGTCCATCCCAATTTTGTTTAGTGCCTTAGCATAATGGCTAAGTTCACAACTAATCATTAAAAAATCATTTTATTTCATCACACCCCTGCCAACCTCACCTCCATTGTCACAGACACTCTGGAGCGTATCACTCCTGAGAACCTTGGAGGGTATTGTGGGCCCAATGAGGTGCCCGGCCTTGTCCCCACAGAGTCCCTCTCCAGAGCATTACACTGTGGATTCGTGGGTGCCTCATGCTTCAACACCAGCCGGGACATTTTGTTTTCTGATCCATGATTTTAGCGATTTGAAACCTAAATACAGAGCAGTGGTCAATCTCAGTTATTCTTGTAGGTAACTGTTTGCTGGATCTACCACGAAAGCAGATCCTGGGCCCTGAAGAACTCCCGGGACAGACCTACGATGCCGCCCAGCAGTGCAACCTGACCTTCGGGCCCGAGTACTCGGTGTGTCCTGGCATGGACGTCTGCGCTCGCCTGTGGTGTGCCGTGGTACGCCAGGGCCAGATGGTCTGCCTGACCAAGAAGCTGCCTGCCGTGGAAGGGACGCCTTGTGGAAAGGGGAGAATATGCCTGCAGGGCAAGTGTGTGGACAAAACCAAGAAAAAATATTATTCAGTAAGTGATTTTCTCAGCAGCCAATGCCTGGAGACCCAAGAAGTGAAGTGCATTCTTGTGATGGGTATGGGCACTGTCCTCAGAAGCCTTTATTTTCTAATTGAGAAGCTTTTCCTGGATGGGGGCAGTGGCTCATGCCTGTAATCCCAGCACTTTCGGAGGCTGAGGCAGGTGGATCACAAGGTCAGGAGCTCGAGACCAGCCTGGACAACATGGTGAAACCTTGTCTCTACTAAAAAACTACAAAAATTAGCTGGGCGTGGTGGTGATGCCTGTAATCCCAGCTACTCAGGAGGCTGAGGCATGAGAATTGCTTGAACCCAGGAGGCGGAGGTTGCTGTGAGCTGTGACGGTGGCGCCATTGCACTCCAGCCTGGGCAACAAGAGCAAAACTCGGTCTCCAAAAAAAAAAAGAAAAAGAAAAAAAATAAGAAATGAAAAACTTTTCCTTTTGAGATCTATTTACACCTGCTTCTTTCACCTGCAGTAGCCATTCTCAGTGATCAAATACTGGGGAAAATGCAGATACTAGGGATTTCTTTGCAGATTACATCTTTTAACAAATACTTGTGTAACTCAGATTCTGTCCAACTGAGACCCCATGTAGGACCCTATTAATTGCTTTTGGGAAGTTGACTTTCAAACTTGTCTTGCTAAAGTTATCAGAATATAAGTATTTAAATTCAGTAAGAAGGTCATAACAGAGCTGACACATGTGGTCCTTGTACATATTTGGTGAGCTCCAAGTGTCACTTTCTTCCCCCTGACAATAAGTTAATCTAAATTTAGGAGCTAAAGTAACTTATGGCTGCTCCAGGGAAACACCTCTGCTGCAGTCCAACTTCAGGTCAGTGACTGCCCTATTAATTTTCAAGGCCTGAGTAAAATATGTACTCGCTCTCAACCCACAAGATTTGCCAAGTTCCTGGAAGAGGATTATCATGTGCTGATTGCCTGTGTCTTTCAGGGTATCACCCAACCATGCAACGTCAGATAGCCTGACTGAGTCAGTCAGAGGCGGTACATATACCCTCTCAGCAAAGCAGTTGATCATATTCTTCCTTTCAGAATCTCTAAGCTGCCTCCCAGAATGTGTCCAGAGAAATAGACTTAGGTTGCCATAAAAGGGCTCTTTCTTTTTAAGGGGTGTGTCTGCATGCATGGCCTGAGCGTACTTCAGAATTTGTCACATCTAATTAGGAATTCAGCCAAGTTGGGTCCATCCGATACATTTATGTACATCATAGAGTCTGTCACAGACAGAATGTGGGATATCAACAAAGGGACTGCAGAGTTTTACTGCTAAAAAGAGAAAGAGACGCAAGCACAATTAAATAATGCTCAGTGTCATGTAGATCCTTCAGCATTATATGTTTCAATAAAGATCCAAGATCAGAGTGGACAAAAAGTTACGATGGCTCAGTGATTTTAACAGAGATGGACCATATCAGAAGACATAATTTAAAATGACCCATAGAAAGCAGGAGGTAATCTTTGCGGTGTGCTCAGTACTAAGAATGACTCTTTCAGATCCTCTAGCACTGGAGTGGGGAGGGTGGAAAAGATTAACTGCTTAGAATTGGAAATGTGTTGCATTTCCAAAGCATGATCATGTTAAATTCAGTGAAAATATAACTGTATCTGCGACAAAGTTTCCACTCTGTCGTTAAATGCAAGTGATTTCCAAATGTACATTTTGAATGTTTTTCTCTCATCTGAGTTAAAATATCTTCTATTTTCTATTTCAGACATCAAGCCATGGCAACTGGGGATCTTGGGGATCCTGGGGCCAGTGTTCTCGCTCATGTGGGGGAGGAGTGCAGTTTGCCTATCGCCACTGTAATAACCCTGCTCCCAGAAACAGCGGACGCTACTGCACAGGGAAGAGGGCCATCTACCGCTCCTGCAGTCTCACACCCTGCCCACCCAATGGTACGCTGCCCCCAAGTACCAGCAACCATCATGTGCTACGCGTCATTTGTATTCTAGCAATAATGAATAGGGGAAGCTAGGAAACTAATGTTAATCTTATACTACACAATTCCACCTATATGCAGATCAATTACAAACACATATGTGATTTTTAAGTTATTATTATAAGCGATAGAGTATTCAGAGAATTGGAATAATCACCATTTTGAACTCTATGTCTAGATAAAATCCATTAACATCGGTGAGTAAAGACTGTGGGGAAAAAAAACACAATGTTTGCATCTTTCCCTTATAATTAACTAATTTAAATATGTAAGAATATATCTAGGTTGCAGAATTGATAAGGTAATACTGTAACATGTTTGTTTTCTAGGTAAATCCTTTCGTCATGAACAGTGTGAGGCCAAAAATGGCTATCAGTCGGATGCAAAGGGAGTCAAAACTTTTGTGGAGTGGGTTCCCAAATATGCAGGCGTCCTGCCAGGGGATGTGTGTAAGCTGACCTGCAGAGCCAAGGGCACTGGCTATTATGTGGTGTTTTCTCCAAAGGTAACTACACACCAACTGTTCAGAAGCAGTAGGCATACTGGTGGAAATTATTTGGTTGAAGGAAGCCTGCAGATGCCAAATGTAAACAGTTATTAGTTTGGGGTCAGTTAGACTTTTGAAGGTTTTTATTTTCATCTCTATAACTTCTATATTTTCAAACTTTACACAATGAATAAAAAATATTTCACAAACAGAACAAGTAAATGTTTTAAAAGCTATATTTAAAAGGTGTAACTCATTGTCAAGGAAGGCAAAGTTTGATCTTAACTTTAAAGTAACCATGAAAACAACTTGCATTTCCTAAGCGCCATTATAAAGGAGATTGCAAGGCAAGAAAACCTTCTCTGTTTTTCTATTATTTACTTAAGAATTCCTCTGATGAGCCAGGAGGATGGGTTTTAAGATCATGTACCTCTGACTCAGGGTTTTGAATGAGTCTTGAACCCTTAATATGAACCAATGTCCCTCTAGTTGTCCATGTTACAATATTTGTGTATGGAATACGCCTTATTTTTGCAGGTGAGTGTTTTCTAAATCTATAGCAGAGTTTTATTCTTATGGTCAGTGTTATACAGCAATTTATAAATTTGTAAATAGTTGCTACATTTAAAGTCACCTCTGAAACTTGGTCTTCAGAGATTTATAGCATGTTATTGAAAAACAAGCTAATGTCCAACTTACATAATTTTTTTAAATATCACGTTTTTATTAGAAAATGATGCATTTTTATTTAAAAATATTACACAGAAATAAAAACATAAAAATCACATGAAAATACCACCATCTACAGAGTTATTAACCCGATGAAGTATATTCTACTTCAATTCACACACACACATTCACAACATGCCCGCACATGCATAAAAAGTTTTCTATATACATAAATGTAAAATGTATAGGCTTATTTATATATATGTGTGTATATATATTATATATACTCACATGCACAAGCCACAATTTATATACACACTGTTTTATAACTAGCTTTTTACCTATAAACTAATACCTTTGTTCAAAATATATATAATCTCTTCCAGAAGTATGTTCCTCTAACTTCCCCAGACTCCTTTTTCTACACTAATTTGGTTGTCTCTATTTCAGTGTTCAACAGTTCAACACACAATAGGGAATGCTCTCCAACCATGACATAGCGTTGAATGTCAAGTTTAGATTTTCAAATTTGTCATTATAATAACAATTATGCAACAAAGAAGGATCTCTATAATCTCAAGCCTGCTCATACTCACTTTTATGCAGAAATGATAGTCCAAAACAGTAAGTGGAAAGATTACTTCTATCACTGTAAAAAGCCACGATTGTACCCTGAGAATGTAGTATACATACAAAAACGTAGATGAGTACTTCGTGTCTCCTAACACATTCAGAGGTAAGCTCAAGAGAGAACATGTATAACCTAGGCTTATCCAAGAAGGCTTTCTGCCAATATGTCAAGGATTTTTCAGTTAGATACTCTGGAAACCATGTTTTTTGGCTTTTATTTTTAATGTATTGTCTATGCCAATCAAACTCAAAAAATCACAAATAAGATACTTACTAGTTGACCAAAAGAGCAAATACCGACACACACATTTCCCATTGCTAATGTGTTTGCATGATTCAGGTGACCGATGGAACTGAATGTAGGCCATACAGTAATTCCATCTGTGTCCGGGGGAAGTGTGTGAGAACTGGTTGTGACGGCATCATCGGCTCAAAGCTGCAGTATGACAAGTGCGGAGTATGTGGAGGAGACAACTCCAGCTGTACAAAGATTGTTGGAACCTTTACTAAGAAAAGGTAATATGATAGAACCTTTGCCTTCATATGAATTGAACAAAGCTTTAGACTCTTGCAAAATTGATAAAGTGGGACTCATATTACATCTTAAGTTATCTATAGGAGGATGTCTAACGTGGCTCTGGTAACATATTTTGAATATGAGAAGGAAGAGAGAGGAGATGAGTAAAATTTTGGTTGCTCAGGGAAAACTCATGGTGCTTCTGGAAGCAGATAAACTGCAGTAGCCATGGGAGTCAATAGCTTGCAGAGTCAGAAAACTGAAAAGAAAAAGTGGGTGACATTCTATATTAGTGCTATCTTGCAGATCTATTGTTATTCCTAAAATAATTTAGGGAAGATTGGCTGGTTTCTATCTTAACTATATTTTTCAAAAGAAATTCTCCATACACTGTTTTTTTTTTTTAAGAAAACATTTCTCCTTGCAAAATGTAAGTTCACTGCAGTGGTGTGGGCAACAATCCTATTTTATAGTGAAGTATCCTGGTTTATATCCACTCTCTAAAGAAATATATACAGCAATGTCTGTCTCCTGCTTCCTCTTGTGGTACTAGATTACCCTTTACTTTAAATATTTAAGTTTATAAAGTACCAATTTCTGGGATAAAATATGCTATCAGGTAGGATGGCTGAGTTGGCTAGAGTCTGATAAAATACAGGATTGCTCCTCTTCCTCTCCAAATCGCTCTTAGGCTGAGTGGTATTCATCAAATATATGTGTTGTCTGTAACTTGAGAGTAATATACAAACCAAATTAATGATAGGATTTGTTAAAATAATTAAACATGTTAATGTAAAAATACTATAAATTATCTCTGATGTGATCTGAAAATATATGGCTGAAAAATTTATTCTGAGTTAAAATATGCATTACTAATTCTATTTGCTAATGAAATGACAATTATTCACCTAATTGTGTTAGACCTTCTATGTCGAAAACTCTGCATGTCCAGTTATATCCTGTATTTTTATGTTTCAAAGGCATAAAACACCTAAGAGATGATCACTTCAACCTTTTGTTTTAAAAATGAAATGGACTGAAAATTTAGGAGTTAGCCAATCCTCCATGCTGATGAAAGCAGACACCATAACTGAAACCCTAGAATGCACAGGTCATTTTGAGAAAAAAAAGAAGAAAGGAAAGAAAAATAAGGGAAGAAAGAAAGAAAGAACAAAAGAAAGAAAGAAAAAAGAAGAGAAAGAAAGAGAGGGAAAGAAAAGAAAAGAAAAAGGAAAAGAGAAAGGAAGGGAGGGAGGGGAAAATAAAGAGAAGGAGAGAGAATTCAGGAATCATATTAGAAACAAAAATATTTTTTAAAAATAATACCTTATATACTATATGGTATATTTTCTCTTCTAAAGTTATAAATCCCTTTTCAAATGCTAAATTTAGCATTTTAAGTGTTTTTGTGTTGACAACTACTATCTGCACATTTTTTCACAAGAAAAGATGAAGAAATTCATTATAGCAACAAGTGGTTTGCAATGTAATCACTTGCAAATTGGTTTGACCAAAATTACATTATGGTATAAATGACCTGCTTGAGTCATTAAAATTAATTAACTATGGAGGCCATAGTAATTTATATGATTTATAAAAAAGAACATTGATCTCAGACTGGAATATTTGTAATCAAGCTTTAGCTGAATGATTCCTTGGCCATGTGATCCTTGAATTGTTACCTAATTTCTTTACCATGAGATTTACTCAAATGTAAAGTGGAAAAAAAGTAAAGTGGAAATACTAGTAATTATTATCATACAGTTAATAAAACTGTTGTGAAGATGAAATGAGTTAATACATATTAAAATATTTCATCAAGTTTAAGCCTATTCACAATATGACCCTAATCTTAACTGGCTTAAGTTTTTCTCATCTCAGTAGATGGTAACTCAGTCTTTTCACTATTGAAGCCATTTCACTTTTCACTATTGAAGCCAAAACTTTGGAGTCATAGTTCACATCTCATTTTCTGTCACACTCCACATCCATCCATCAGCAGATCCTGTCAGTTCTATTTCCACATCTCCAGAATCTGGGTCCCCCTTACCACCATGACCACTCCCACTGCAATCCAAGTGTTTATCAGATCTTACCTGGACTAACACTGTAGTCTTCTCCCTGGCCTGTGGACCCTTTGCTTCTCAATCTCATCTTACCAAACAAGGGAATTGATCAAAGGCTATGACCGAAAACAGATCATTGCATTCCTTTGATCAATAACCTCCAATGGCTTCCATCTTACTTAGAGCCAATGCCCAAGACTGTATTGTAATCTCCAAAGTGCTAAAAGATCTGGCCCCTTCCCTCCTCTGTGTCTTTTCTACACTGTCACTTTCTCTTGCTCTGCTCTGACTGCAATGGACTTTCTGGCACTTCCAAAACTTGACATCAGGTATGTGAATGCTATTTCCTCTGCCTGGAAAACTTTCCACTATTAATAAGTAATACACCTTCCAGAATCGCTTTAGGTCTCTGTCAAATGTCACCTTCCCAGATAGCAGCTACCATAAATGAACAAGAGGATACCTCCTCCATTCCCACCACTACTGTCTAACTTCTTACCTTACTCTGTTTTTTCACAGCTCTTATCAGTTGATATCACCATATACTTTGCTTGCTGAGAGTAGCCTAAAACATCCCTTCCCTGGCAGCATACTTGAATATAAATGAATATTTTTCTTCATGACAGACATTATTCTTGGCACTGTGCAGATAGCCCTGAACAAAACAAGATTCCCTTGCCCTGCCGGCCATACTTTATCAGAGTTATATGAAAATCATATGCATTTATGGTAGTCAGGGAAGCTGGTCAGTGTCTGGAGTTTAAATGATACCAAGCAAGATGTAAAGAAAAGGAATCAGGAATACCAAGAGAATCACCTTTTACTAAGACACTAAAAAATCAGCGCACTAATACCCAGGCTTACTAGCGCTTGTGAAACTCAGTTTGAAGACCTGCAGCAATACTGTCCATCATACTGATTCTCATTAAAATGAGACAAGCTTTAAGGAACAAGCACAAACACCAGAAAAAGGTTTCCTTATCCTTTATCCTTTATTTTCCTTACTTCTTACTGGGCATCATTTAAACTCTGGACATAACCAGAATTTAATTTCATTTAACTGCTATAACATGACTGGCAGGGGTCAGGGTTTTATGCCTGGGGACATAGTGAAAAAGATCACTAATTGAGAGTCAAGAGGCTGGCTTTTTCTTCTTTCTTTTTTGACAGAGTCTCACTCTGTTGTTCAGGCTGGAGTGTAGTGGCATGATGTTGACTGACTGCAACCTCCACCTCCCAGGTTCAAGTGATTCTGCTGCCTAGCCTCTGGAATAGCTGGGATTTAAGGCATGGGCCACCACGCCCAGCTACTTTTTGTATTTTGAATAGGGAAGGGGTTTCACCATCTTTGCCAAGCCGTCCTCAAACTCTTATCCTCAGGTGATCCCCTGCCTCGGCCTCCCAAAGTGCTGGGATTACAGGCATGAGCCACCACGCCTGGCTGAGCCTGGTGTTTAAGCCTAACGCTGCCGCTAATTAGCTTTGGAGTGAACTTGTTCAAATACTTCCCTATATCCCCATTTCATACCCTTTTTGTGTAAGATGATATATTTATCTCCAACATCGCTTCCTTTAAGACAAGGTCTCATTCTGTTACTTAGGCTGGAGTACAGTGGTGCAATCATAGCTCACTGCAGCCTCAAAGACCTGGGTTGAAGTGATCCTCCCACCTCAGCCTTGCCAGTAGCTAGGAGCATAGGCATGCGTCACCATCCCTGGCTAACTTTTTCATTTTTTGTAGAGACAAGGTCTCACCTATATTTCCCAGGCTGCTCTTGAACTTTTGGCCTCAAGGAATTCTCCAATATCCCTTTTGATTTTGTTTGAAGCCACCATAGTTTCATGGATTCTTTATTAATATTGGGTACTACAGAGAACATCTGTAACAAAGTCTGATCTGTAATGTACTACAAAAATGGAAATAATGAATAGAGTTATACAGAATAAGCAATTGCCCTGAGCATTGCATCATCTCTCTTCAACACTGTAGGAAGCTTTAACAGCTGTCTGGCTGTCACTGTAGAATAGATTGGCCTGTAGACAGGGGGCTTCCTTGGTGATAAGCTTCCTGTCCAATTCAGAGGAAACTCTGGAGTAAGGGAAACACACTTGGATTTTTAGCATGTGAATGAGAACTGGAAATGAGACAGTTCAAGTCTGCAAGTCAGTCAAACTGAGCAAGCAATAGTATTCCTGTTTAAATAACTAGGAAAGTGAAATATATAGGGACTTTATTATGAAATTACTTAAAAAGGCACAAATGTGGGCAAAAGTTGACTCTTCACTTCACCCTCATTGCTTAATTAGCATTTCCATTCAAGCATTCATCACAAGTTTATGGGTATTAAAGATATTTATGCCTTTGCCCATTTTCCTGAACAGATGATGGGTCTTTGAAGACTTACATGTCATTCATCATAAAGCCTTTCTCAATCTGTCACATCTTACGGGCACTAAGAATTCAGAAAAATTTGCTAAGTCATTTAAAAAATTCCCCTTTTATGATGGTATTAGTAATATCATTACTCGATTTCAGAATTGTATGCTTCATTTAGTGACCTGTCCTACAAAACCCAGAGTTCTAATAGAAAGGGATGCAGAAACTCTACTCATCTCCAGTCCAAATCTAATTAAATCTGTGATCCCAAGTTAGTGTGCACATTGAAACAATGTGAGGAGTTTCAGAAAGGACTCTTGCCTGTGCCCCATCCTGGAAGATTGGAGATTTAATTGGTCTGGGGTTTGGGTAGGCTCTGGAAGATTTAAAAGATTCCCACCTAATTCTAATGTGCAAGCAAATTTGAGAAACATCACAGAATTATATGAGATTAAGTGAAGGCATATTTCTGTCAGTTTATGTTTAAATTATCCCATTTTGTGCCAGAAAAAATGTAAAGTAGATTTGTAAAGATGATAGGATTTGATAAGGATGAAAACAGTTGTATAAATCTTAAAGTTAGCATATTCTTTTTTTGAGATGGAGTCTTGCTGTGTTGCCCAGGCTAAAGTGCAGTGGCGCAATCTCGGTTCACTGCAACCTCTGCCTCCTGAGTTCAAGTGATTCTCCAGCGCCAGCCTCCCGAGTAGCTGGGATTACAGTTGTGTGTCACCACACCTGGCTAATTTTGTATTTTTAGTAGAGATGGGGTTTCACCATATTGGTCAGGCTGTTCTCAAACTCCCGACCTCAGGTGATCTGCCTGCCTTAGCCTCCCAAAGTGCTAGGATTACAGGTGTGAGCCACCATGCCTGGCCATAAATTTTTTAAATAAAGGCAGGTTGCTAGCATCATCCTAATTTTGAATAGCTCAATTAAAATGTATACAATATTGTAGTCTAAATGCAATTTTGTCATAAAAAATAATTTTTAAACCCAATTTTAAACTAATCTCTTAAATACATTAAAACTGTGTGTTGAGAAGACTTTCAGAGAATTTCTGTTTATTTATTTATTGTTTACTTATTTTTTCTCTTTTTTTTTTACCTACCACCCCCACTTCCTGTGACCATTTCTACTTCCAGTAAGGGTTACACTGACGTGGTGAGGATCCCTGAAGGAGCAACCCACATAAAAGTTCGACAGTTCAAAGCCAAAGATCAGACTAGATTCACTGCCTATTTAGCCCTCAAAAAGAAAAACGGTGAGTACCTAATCAATGGAAAGTACATGATCTCCACTTCGGAGACTATCATTGACATCAATGGAACAGTCATGAACTATAGTGGCTGGAGCCACAGGGATGACTTCTTGCATGGCATGGGCTACTCTGCCACAAAGGAAATTCTAATAGTGCAGATTCTTGCAACAGACCCCACTAAACCATTAGACGTCCGTTACAGCTTTTTTGTTCCCAAGAAGTCCACTCCAAAAGTAAACTCTGTCAGTGGTCATGGCAGCAATAAAGTGGGATCACACACTTCACAGCTACAGTGGGTCACGGGCCCATGGCTTGCCTGCTCTAGGACCTGTGACACAGGCTGGCACACCAGGACAGTGCAGTGCCAGGATGGAAACCGGAAGTTAGCGAAAGGATGTCCTCTCTCCCAAAGACCTTCTGCATTTAAGCAATGCTTGCTGAAGAAATGTTAGCCTGTGGTTATGATCTTATGCACAAAGGTAACTGGAGGATTCAGCACTGATGCAGCCGTGGTGAACAGGAGGTCTACAGAATGCACAGAAACTCGTGCTTCAGTGACATTGTCGACAGGAGTCCAATTATGGGCAGAATCTGCTCTCTGCGACCAAAAGAGGATGTGCACTGCTTCATGTGACAGTGGTGACTTTGCAATATAGAAAAACTTGGGAGTTATCAGACAGCGCCTGGGCTTACAAGAAAGAAAGAAACACTGATGAATGTAGAATCAGGGGACATTTGAAGAAGGCAGAACAGTCTCCCCCTTGTCACCTACCTCTTTAGAATGTCTTTAACGGCATCATAATCATTTTTCACCCATAATACACAGTAGCTTCTTTTTACCGTTTGTAAATACATTCTCCCTTGGTATGTCACTTTATATCCCTTGGTTCTTTTAAAATATACATATATATTTCTATAAAAAAAAGTGTTTGACCAAAGTAGGTCTGCAGCTATTTCAACTTCCTTCAGTTTCCAGAAAGAGCTGTGGATATTTTACTGGAAATTAAGAACTTGCTGCTGTTTTAATAAGATTTAGTATATTTTGTGACTACAGGAGATAAAATTTCAGTCAAACAACCATTTTGACAGCAAGTATCTTCTGAGAAATTTTGAAAAGTAAATAGATCTCAGTGTATCTAGTCATTTGAATACATACACGGGTTCATTTACTTAAACCTTTGACTGCCTGCATTTTTTTTCAGGTAGCTAGCCAAATTAATGCATAATTTCGGATGGAGAAGTAGGGTTTGTGTGTGTGTGATCAGTACTCAAGAGTCTAAAAACTAGTTTCCTTGTGTTGGAAATTTAAAAGGAAAAGAAATCATATTTCACTGTGTTTTCAATTTGTATCTTCACAACTGTTTTCTCTTTCCAGCATCTGATATCTCACAATGTATAATATACACACAAAACACACAGCAAGTTTTCTATCATGTCCAATACCTTCAACATTGGTATACCTCTTACCAGCAAGCCTTTAAAATGCATTTGTGTTTGCTTACTTGTTTTGTTCAAGGGTTTGGTAAGACCTACAATATTTTGTACTTCTTGACTTAGTTTATTATGAACATTAAAGATCACTTGGTAGTTAGCCACATTGAGAAATGGTTATAATTATTAATGTGGTTAATGTAAAAAAGGGGTTAATATTAATAAGACTGTTTCCACATCACAGGCAATACTTAATTTTTTAAAATCTAAGTATATTCTGACTGTACTAAAGATTTTTCCCAACTGGAAAGCGGTTGGTTGTACCAGTAAGTGCTTGAGTGATGAAATGTGATGATTTTCAGGAAGTTGTTTTTGTTTCCATAGACTGTTTAGGTAGGTTGTAAATAGGTTGTAAATTTGAATAGTTAGACATGGAAACTATTTTATAAGCACACACCTAAAAACATATTTTTAGATGGTAAAATGTATACCTCTTCATCAGCAACCTTACAGCTTAGAAAAATCTAAGGTGTTTCATTTCATTGGGTTTTCTTTTTTTATTGAAATACTGCAAAGCCAATTTTTTTACAAAAATTCATAGTAATCATACCAAATGTGCCTATTGTTAAAGATTTTCATATAAAGATGCTAGGGAACCATTGCTAGAGGGCCACAAGCTCATGAGAGTTTATTTTTATTATAAGATACTTTTAATATAAAAGAATTATGTAACTGATCACCATATCACATCATTCCAGTGGGCCAGGAAAATAGATGTCTCACTGTTTTAAGTATTTTCTTAAGAAATTGCTTTTTAAACAAATAATTGTTTTACAAAACCAATAATCATCCTTTGGATTTTCATAGACTGACATTACTTTAGATGTGGTCATTTTTTTTCTTAATAAATTATCAGTTTGAGAAATAAGGCCTGTACAAGGCTGATAACCTATACCTGATGGAGATCACCCAATGCCAAGGGCAGAAAGCCAACCTAGTCAAATAAGTCAGAAAATAATAATAATAATAATAATCCCAGTGCCATTTGTCTGTGCAAAGAGAATTAGGAGAGAAGCTAATGTTACTTTTTTCCATTTTGGAAATAATTTTAATCAAGTAACTCAAGGGTGACCAAAATTATTTTTACTTTTTGTGGTTATGTTCCCAACAACATTAAAAAATAATTGAGCCATAAATGTAGTCTCTGCTTCTCTTACTATACTCATAAATTTTTAATATGATATCAATGATTCATGTTTCCCCCGCATAGTGATGGTTTACACCTCTCATGGAGACAATCCTAGAGAACTTAGAGCAAATAAACCACTATTCCATGCTTTTATGTAGTTTTCTCTACCTTTTTCTTATGAATCTCACTAGATTGACTGAGGAATGTGTGTTTAAATTCCTGGAGAACATGATATGGATTGGAAACTGAAATTCAAAGAAATGGAGTGTTCAATAGATACCAAGAATTATGAACAAAGGGAAAATTCTATACAACTCAATCTAATTCAGTCCATTTTGACTTTGTACTGTCTTTCAACTTTCTGTTGATGCATCTTGAATTTTTTAAAGTGTAGAATTCAGGATGCTAGGGGCTACTTCTTAAAAAAAAGAATTTGCCTGAAAATGCTCAGGTTTGTAAGAATCTAATCTCACATAACTAAGCACTTCATAATAAGTTTTATTAAGTATAAAGGGAGCCAGAAAAAGAAATGACATTTATTTCCTCTAGAACAAAAATATTTAAATTAAGCCCTGCCTTGCTGTTTAGAAATATAAGGGCATTGTTATAATATATTCAATAAAGTTAGCTTCCTTTGCCTTCCTGTGGAAACAGTTTTATCCCACTAAACTAGGAATTAAGGATGAATCACAAAGAAAAAGTTGCAGCACTGAAAAATGGTAATTTATTGTTTTTGCAACTGGTATGTGAATTTGTGTGATAAAATTATTTATTCTTATTTAACAAAAAGTGCAAATTTTTCTATATTTAAAATGTTTTGCTGTTCTACTTTTTAATTTATGCTTCATGTTTGTGTATAAAGTACACATTTACACTTTGTGAGTTTACATAATATACAGCACTGGTTGCTTTTGTATTTTTTTACAGAAAGCTTTCTGTGTGAAACAGGTATATATGTATATATTCCTCGTGTATTCTTATTCTGATACTATCATTTTTCTTTCCAAGGAAATTTTAATCTTTCATGATTAATAGTGTTCATTACTTGTAGCTATGATAATAAGTCTTTAACACACTTTTAGTGTGTTAGTCATCACACTAACACTAATTTTCCCAGTCACAAATAAGAGAAACACTCAATGAAACAAGGTGCAAGTTTTAAATTTGGGTTCACAGATAGCCTAAAAGCTTTCTATAGATGCTAAGACACAGTCAAGAATCAGATCCTTTCACTTCATCGAGGAACTTGGACAAATTGATGTTGATGTATTAGATAAAAGTTGTGTACACACAACTTCTGAGGGATACAAATGATAATAAAACCATGTGTTGTCTTTTTCTGCTTTAGAAACGCCCCCTAAAATTAACATCATTTAGTCTCTAGTGTCTGCAGGATTCTACAGACAAGCACAAATAAATTGGATTTGTATAACAGATGCTAGTAGTTATAACTGTTTCTACAAATAGGGGGTGTCAATTAAGAGAATGTGATATTTTTCTACTACTGCTGAACCCTATGGAGTGATTATAGGACTTGAAATAGGCAGAGTCACCTCTGATGATATCAGCTTGCCACTGTGATTTCAAAGTCTGATCCTGGCAATAAGACAAAGCACCCTGGGGCACACAGCCAATCTCTGGTTGTGATATTTCCCCATTGATTCCAACCTTGTTAACAAGGTCATTGAAATAGCCATGTGTACAGAAATGCTCATCTAAAGCTTTAATAGAACCAAATTCAAGACAATGTATCATTTAGACACAAAGAAAAGGAACTTGTGTGCTTTCTCTATTGTTTTTCTCATTTGCCAACAATCTGTAGTTTTAGATTATCAAACAGATAGATCAACTTAACTGGCTAGTACACGGAAAAAAATCTTCCTAATAACCAGCTATTAGCATAATCTATGGAGAAGATTTCTCAAATTATATCATGACACATATCAACTCTATAATGCATAATTGTGTTCCATTTATTTAATGTATGAGAACATATTGAAATATAAAACCATGTATTAGCCAAAAAAATTGGAATACAGGTGGTGTTCAGATTAGCAAAACATTCATTCCAGCAAATGCTTGCTGGGGGCCATGATATCATTCTTAATGCAGGTTTTATGGGAAAACTAATTGAAAAAAATAAGACATTAACATACACATTAGTTAGCCCAGTTAATTGTATCCTGCTAACATACTTGCACTTTAGCAATAATTTTGCTGTCTCTGGTCCTTATTTTGTGGCTCCAACTAACTAGACCATGTGGACTGTAAAGGTCAGATGAAAAAATACGTAATGACCCATCATCTTATAATGTACTGCCACATCAGAGTGACCTAAAAGTCTAACACTGTGAGGAAAACTGTGATATGTAGGAAGAAAAAACAAAAAAACAGGGCATGCTTTTTAGCTTTTTTTTTCACTTTCCTTTGGCACATCCAATAAAAAATTTTAATTTTTATTGAGGTGCTAACATCTTTCGTGACCAAATGTCAGATTTGGTATTTCTGAGTTACTATTTTTCCACATGATTTTCCAGTTTGCAAGGAAGACCTCTAAGCTTTTTGTCAGCGTAGGGCACAACTTGATACTCAAAGTTTGGAAAATAAGTCTATCCAATGATTTTTTTTAGACCAACAGTGGTCAGTGACAGAAACTGTATGTGCATCTGAGGACATTTAAGTGGTCATTAAGACTTGAAGAGCATCAGGCCAGAGTAGCAGACTTTTAGATGAGTCATATTTCAACATTCACTAAGTCTTCAGCCTTCGACATAAGCTTTCATGTATATTTGGCCTGATATTTTTTCAAGCTTTGCAATAGTTTAGGTTAATAGTAAACACTTGGTGACTATATCTCAGCCTTTTCTTTAACAACTCACAATATATTAGAAACATGACTACCTATACTAAGAATATATTTACAATAGAAGACCACACTGTGTGACTTTGTAAAGCTAGACTTTTGATTAAGAAATATATAGTCTCTGGATGGTATTTTTGCATTACAGACTCAGGCAAGACATAAACATCAATGGTTCACCTTGCTACAATTAGGAGTTGACAAACACTACTTACACATTTGTATGACCTATTAGAGGAAATCATACACATGCTTTGTAAATAGACTTTGCAGATAACTAAATAGACTTTGTAGATAACTAAATAGACAGAAATATGTTACATTTGATAGAAGCAATGGCACAAATATTTGGTTTCCATATTAGAATCTGTGACTAAAGTCAAGTAATAAACCTAAGTAGGTATAACTGAGATTTTTAAATCTTGAAACTTGCTTCGATGGTAGAGAAAATCATTGAAGATTTACATACTGTATATAAGATGTAAATTGTAAGCTGCTTATTACCCTCAATTTTCCAGAAGCAATGGCATATACTGCAATTGAAAAACCAAAAATCTTGGAAAACTAAGACGGGTCTTGTTTAAAGTGTCTCTCAGTTTCGGCAACCTTCAAATCTTAATCAACTATTTAAAGCATTACTGTGTCTTGTAGCCTGCATTCCACAACAGCTCTGTTATTCAGGTAAACCACTTGAACTGAGCCGTTTGGGACCTATACTGTAATATTTTTCATTGAGGAACAATATCCTATTTTGTAAAGCATTTCCCTATGTGTGACTTTAAACTGTAAAATTAAACATTGCTTTTGTGGTTTCAGTGGGCATAATAAACATAAATTATAAACTAGGTTAAAGTATGTACTGCATATAATATGTGTTAGAGTTGGAAACTATTGTCCATTTATTTTTAATTTTCTCATAACAGTGGTAGCACCCAGCTGGGTCTCAGGGAAGCCCTAGGCTCTTTATAATTCCTAACATTGCTCACCCTCTTTGTCACAGATAATTAATACTTTACCTTAGTTCAAGTTCTATGAAACTATTGCTTCAAGTTCTTTTTACCAGACTATCAACCCCTGAAGACTGTGTACTACTGAAATTCTAGTGTTAAATTAGAAACAGCAAGCAACATAACCTACCACTTCATTTTTATTTTTTATATCTAAACTTAGTCCAGATATAAAGAGTTGAAATAATAATGCATGCATAGAAATGTTTTTTAAAAAAACTAAAATTGACTAGCAAAAGTCTATTTTATAACATTTATAACATTAAGCTTCCAATGAGCTTTAATTCCCTTTAAATCTGAAATCATTACTTTTTAGCTTACATTTCAAACACTGAATTTCCCTCTCATATCAAATAGTATTTTAGAACTGTGGTACTTTAAATTTTCTCCTTAGGAGGATGTATACTTTTAACAAAATGATTTAAAACATTTATATTTTTTAAAAGATGGTTATACACACACACACACACACACACACACACACACACACACTAGCTATCAAAATATAGCTAAGATTTATTCAATATCTCCTTGAGTTAGGGCCTGTGGTAATCACCCCACAAACTTTCTACTACAAATTTCTCCCCATGCCCTTTGGCCCTGGTGAGATTGGTATTAAGATTCTATATTACAGATAAGAGTCACAAGATAGTAGCCATTAATTATTATCTAGTTGGTTGGAGCAAAAGTATTCCTGTTTTGCCATTCCTTTTATGGCAAAAACTGCAATTACTTTTACACCAACTGAATAGCTGAGTCAGGAGCTGAGGTAGCATGGAAGATTGTTGTTGAAGGAGAAAGGACAGATAATTTGATTTAGAAAACTAAGAAATTGCTGATAAGAGGGTTTTTTTTATTTGTTTGGAGTTTTTTTTGTTTGTTTTGTTGTTGTTTTTAAGGTCGATATTTTACTCTACAGATTCCTTCAAAGCTGGTAATGAGTTGGGTCAGACAAGGTCAAAGGCATAAAAGTGGTCGTGGAGGTAGCTTTTAAATTAGGAGTAGAATGAACAAAGGAGATGCTTAGAAATGGAATTTTAGATGTTTGTGAAGTCCAAATCATCTCTAAGTCTCACATTCTGTTGGGTCTTTTTGATATATTATTGAGTGTTTTATCTGTACAATTAAATTCATATTTTCCCACAAAATAAATGATTGTATATTATTCTGTAGACACAGGTGAGGGAGCATAGCGGAATAGCCCTGCTTTTTCTAATTCCCTTCCATATCTGTCACATAAGGAAACTCGAATCTCAGAATGATTAACCATCTGGGGCAGTATCTAGCCCAAGACCATACTCCAACGTACATTCATAAGATTTTCTGCAATATAGATTTCCCCTTCTACTTCCAGCTGCCTACAGTGCTTTGTCTCCCTATTTAAGCCTCCATTGGGATTTGCCTTGACTTGGAATTACAGACATTTTATTGTTGTTATTTATTATGAGAAGCGTCTAAATTTTGGAAAGCATGGAAGAATATTTCTTAATCTCTTATAAGTAGAGTGCTTTCCAAAATAGTGGCTGAGCCAAGTTTTAGATTTAAAAAGAGTATTTTATCTACAAAAATGTTGAGAAACATTAACTTCTTCATCTTCCAAATATATCTGGTACCTACTAAACATATGTCTGGTACCTAGATTTTTCCCTTACTGTCAAGCTGCTTTATCATCCCTCTGCCTGTTCAAAGATGTTGCTTTGAACACTCAAAGATATTCAAAGCAAGATCTTGCTCCTAGGACCTTAGTTGTATTTTTAGGCAGTTTCAAGATGGGAGCTCAGAGTTTTGAGATGAATAGGTTGAGGCAGAAGATACAGAAGACACAAGAGCCTATATAGGTAGGATACTGGGGAAGTGCCTGACTATGACCAGCTGTAGGAATGCCAGACAGAATATTAGTATATGAGAACAAGCAATAGAAGTCTCTTTTTTAAAGATTATCTTAAGACCAGCCAGTTCACAGCTCCTCCACTGCTACCACATGAGTAGAGTCCTTCAATCTTTTCTGTCCTGAACAACAGCAAATGCCTCTGTATGGGACTTCCTGCCGCCTTCACAGCCAAACTAATCATGAAAAACATTAAGTGAGATCATTGAACTCCTCTGCCAAATATTCTCCAACACCTTCCTATCTTACTGAAAGTAGGAAACAATCTTCTTTCCATGGGCTTCAAGGTCCCACGGGATCTGATACCACCAACTTGTCTGATTTCCTTTCCTTTACTCACGCCTTGGTTCACTCTCCAGCTACTTCGCCTCTCTGCTATTCTTTACAGCAACAAGTTTAAACCCTGTCCAGAATCATTTGCCTAAAACACCCTTCTCTAGGTATACACTGGCTTCCCGTCTTCCTTCAAGTCTCTACTTAAATGTTATCCCTCAAGGAAGCCATCGCTGACCACCCTAAATTAAATACATTCCTCCTTCATTTCTATTCATGTCACTTTTAAGTTCCTGAAACTTCATCATATCCTCATTTGCATAAGTCTGTTAGCCCTATCATACACCCAGGTGTAGAAATGTACGTACTTTGAGAGCATGCTCTTTATTTTTTATCATTGCTGTATTACCAGCTCCTAAGAAGGTACCCAGCATATATTCAGTGTTCAGGAAGTACTTGTTGAATAAATGACTGAACCAATAGATTGATGGCCATCAAGGCAAATAATAATTGTTAATGAGTTCAGGAAATGGTTGATGATGTCTCCACAAAATGGGAAAGATGTGGATATGATTTTAACAAGTAATGCTATTAAAAAAATTCTTCAGAAAAAAATCAAGCCAAGGTTAGGCCCAAGAAGGAGAGGAGCCATGACAGATGAGTAGTAGCAAGAATCTGGCTACTTAATTGTAAGACAGATCTTCAGTTCCTGGTATGACACCAATGTGGAAAACAAAATTCTAAAGATGTGCCCCCACAGTTCCTGTCCCTTGATCATTCAATCAAAAACAAATTGAGGTGCTGCTGTGAAAGTATTGTGCATATGGAATTAATGTTAATAACCAACAAACCTTAAAATAGGAAGATTAGTCTGGATTAATTTGAGAGCCCAGTTTAATCACATGAATTCTTAAAAACAGAAAAGAAAGGTAGAAGGGGAAATTAGAAGAATTCCAAGCCTGAGAATGAGTCTGGAAAGGGATCAACAGGCTAAAGGATTCAGGCAGCATCTAGAAAGCTGAGAATGACACCTGGCCAACAGGACAGCCAGCAGGGAAATGGAACCCTCAGTTCTACAACGTCCAAAGAAACATGAATTCTAGCTAAAACATGAAGGAGCTTACTAGAATCAGATTCATCCTCAGAGCTTCCAGAAAGAACAGCATCCCTGCTGACACCTTGGTTCCAGTCTTGTAAACCCAGAGCAGAGACCCAGCTGAGCTCTGCTGAGCTTGGGTATCTATGAACTGCGAGATTATAAATGGATTAGTCAAGCTGCTGAATGTTTGGTATTTGTTATGGTATTAATAGGAAATGAATGTACACGTGAAAACAAGGAAGAATCTCAAGCTAGAGTGGATTATTAGAAAGGCTATCATGTTAGATCCATAAGAAGAATGAACAGGGTTACAATTCAGTTATTGGGGTCAATGCAGGATTTTTTGTCTGCTCCTTAACTCAGCTAGGTCTGGATTCTTGCCTCGTGACCAGGAAGAATTAGGCAGGCAGACACCAGAGAGTCAACAGAGTAGAACGTATTAAAAGAAAGGAAAGCTCTCAGCAAAGAGAAAACATGGTGGGTGCTTCCCTTACCCAAAAGCATGAAAGTCCCCTAGTATGATTGAACCTGGGCTTTGCAGGTTTTTCAGGCTTCCGCTCCCTCTTCAGGTATTCTCAGGGCCTTTCTGTGTGGCCTCTTCAGCAGAGTAGTCTTACAAAGTGGCTCAGGATTCTAAGAACAAGCATTTCCAGAAAACCAAGTGGAATCTACAAGGATTTTATGCTTAAGCCTTGGAAGTCCCAGAGCATTCCTTTGTAACACAACTAATTAAAAATTAAAAATTTCACAATGCATGAATCAGTAAGATTCAACAATACTTCCTTGATTCTTCTAGAAGTTAAAAAATTGTAAAATATGCCACTTTCCACTTTGGTTACCAACCTTTTAAAGTAAATTTTTCTTTGTTAACATGTCTTTTCTATACACTCAAAAAGGAGGCTTTTATTTCAGAAATGACAATGTTTAGAATTACAAAGGCATAATTAATGAGTAATGAGTTATCAATGAGGAGGAAATTACTACCCTTTATATTCCTTCAAGTATAAAATACTACACTTGCTCTTAGCCAAAAAGCCGAGAAGCAATCAAGTGCAAAATAAGCAAACTGCAGACAAGAAGTCACAGTCTTATAATTAACTTAGTGTAGCAGCTCTGACTGGGAAATCTTGGTCGAGGATGAATTGATTATTTTATTTGTTTGTCTCCCAGTCTGAATGTCCACCCCTGAAGAAAAGGTTTCAACATTTCTGAGAGGTGTTGTTACTTTGTGAACCAGAGGTGTTCAGATGTAGATGGACGGATTCTGTGGATCCGGGGACAATTCTGTGGATCAGGATGTAAGCAGGCCCCAAATATAAGACTGGAAAGAATGTTTTTTATCTGTTGTATGTGTAAAGTTGGACAAGACATCTTCATTTTACAAAATAGATTAAGCCAGTTGTATACAAGACTATAATGAATTGTTCAGGCATTTGCTGGGTCATTTCATGAGCAACTGAAACCCCTCTAATGAGGAAAATGAAGACTTGGGAAATGTGATATTTAGAAAATGTAGATAGCCTTAATTTGGATCCATTTAATGAAGCTACAATTAAGTCCCAGCTCCATTCAAGTGATAGAGCTCACTGCTAAGTCCTACGTGTTCCTCTGCCATTGCTCCACTGAGGGCTAATCAGAGATTATGCATGAATTAGTATAAATCCATCAACACAGACTTTAAAAGGCACCTACTGCCGAAAATTGGTCAGGAAACTACAGAAAGGACAGCTTGTATGTTGCACCCTCCTCATACTGAAATAATGAAACAATTTTAATGTCAGTTGAGTATTTCTAGAGTCTGTTATTATTTTTACAATTTATTAGAATCAGACTCCTAAGCCATTTCTGAAATTTTTGCATTGATTAGTCCCCATTATGTAAGCTCAGTGACAGAATTACACATAAAATCCAGAATTGTCGTTGTAATTTTTTTTTAATTTGGCATCATGGGAGGAAATAGAAATCTCTCCAAAATAGGCCCCAGTTCGCTGTTATAGTTTCTTGAAAATAAGTGTTCTCTCAAAATCCTTTAACTTTGATCTTTCATTTATCCTTTTCCAAAAAGTCTGTATTGTATAAGAACTTAACATTTGATGGAGGGGAACAAATGCTTCTTTAAGAACCCTGTTAAAGTTGTAGGTTACTTAATAAGTGAGCATGCATACAAAATATTATGTACAACTTTGAGTTAATTCATATACCTCCAGCAGCTAAATAAGATAATCCAATGTAACATAAACAGAAAGAAATGTGCTGCAAATGAAAATTTTCTAGGAAGTAACTTCTTGCAAGTGAAAATTTTGCTCCTAAGATTAGAATATATTTGATATTCATTGATGCTTCAAACAATTCTTGAGCACATAGGTAATATGACCCAGAATAATACAGGGATGTGATAACAAATAAGACTCGGTTTCAGAATTCAACAAACAAAAAGCCAAGGGGGTGAATATGTAGAAAATTACATTGCAGTCAAATAGCTCCTAAGATTACAACGTATTTGGTATTCACTGATTCTTTAATCAATTCTTGAACACATGTGTAATATGACCCAGAATAATACAGGGATGTGATCACACGTAAGACTTGGTTTCAGCATTCAGCAACCAAAAGCAAAGGGTGTGCATATATAGAAAATTACATTGCAGTAGAATAGCTTCTATGATACAGGGAAATATAGTATCAATCATGTAATACCGTAGCCAGAGAAGCAACAAGGCTCTCAAAGTGCATTAATGCAGTTATAGATGGTGATGCTCTTCCTAGTCTGAATTGATAAAGTATGTTGCAGATTCTGACAATGCTAACTTCCATTCAACCTGCTTTTTTGCTTCATACTAACATCTGCTCAGCTAGAGACTAGGTCTTTGAGTATTTGAACCAATATCAACAATTAACCATCTCTGGAATTCTTGTTATGTGAGAACTTTTTTTGTTAAAGGATTAAATCACTGCTGGATGTTCTAAATTTTGCAGACAAAAGCATTTCTAACTGATTCAGTTTCTCATGAGAGTTAGGATTCTCAACCTTGGGAGTCTTAATTTAATAATAATATAAACAGATTGAAGCTCTGTTTGGAGAAAGGTTAGAAAGATGAAGGATCTTAAAACTACGTCCTATTTTCTATGACAAAATAAAGTTTGGAAAATGGACTTTAGAACAAAACAGTATGTGCTTTCAAATAGTTGAAGGGCTATCATGGAAAAGAAAAGTTATGAATATTTTACATAACCCAAAGCATACAATGAAAACCAATGAGTTGGTCGAAGTAAGAACCAGTGTAGAAAAATGTTTCTACCATTCTCACATTTCATTTTTTCTTCCAAACATAGTTGCTTCAAAAGTGTCATAACTGTAGAGGTTTATTTTTACCACTCCCTTTCTTCCATGAAAAGTTTTCCAAATGTCAGTGTATGCTTTGTGTTTATCTACGTTAAGTTAGTTTTATGAATATTTGTCCTATTATTTTTTCACTATAAAGACTGCCTATACTTCATGCATTCAGTATATAAGGCTGACTGATTATAAATTCCTAGTTTTAGTTTTCCATTAGTACAATGGTTCTAAATCAGGAAAAGTTTTCTCCCCGTGGGGTATTTGTGATGTCTGGAGATGATGCCATGGTGGGAGGGATCTATTAACATCTAGTGGTAAGAATCCAGGGAAGCCAAGATGCAAAGAACAGTCCCCACCCTCACCACCACAAAGAATGATCCTATACAGAATGATCCTATCCAGAGATTGAGAAACCCTGCTTGAATAGGCCACTCCTGTCGTATTGTGCCTGAGTCATAAACATGCTCAAGGGAATACTTCTTACCTTTTAATTAGATGTAATAAATATGCTTGTTACTCTTTTCTCCTTGCTGTGATAGAAGTTGGAGCAGCAGAAGCTGGGAACCAGAGCTTCATTCTTGGAACACTGGCACTTGGTGTGTGTTTCCTGAGACCCAAATAACCTCAGGTAGGTTATGAGCTACAGGCATTGTTGGGACAATTGATGGATTATGCAGGTGAGCATGGCATAGACTGATGACAGGCAATTACCATAAATCACCATTAGTTCTACTTCCAGCCATATGCAACTGATTGCAAGAAATCTATGGAAAACAGCCCTGGCCCATCCATTTTAGAAAATTAGTGTTGTACCCAAAGCCAGTTTTGCACATATTCTGAATGAGCTAAATGGAATGTTTTCTATATGGTCAAATGAAAAGAATTGAGAAGAATGAAAGTTTTCTTCCCTCAATGGCATTTTTAAATAATATTTTATTTTAGGTGCAAATAGCATGTATTTTTAAATAGTAAGTTCTGTAAGTGAGAATGTTCTAGTTTTTAGGGAATTCTAGGAAGTACAAAAACATGATACTACAACAGACAATCCTAATTCAGTTCCCAGTGTACATTTCTCAATATAGGTTTTTTTAAACAATCTTTTTGTTTAAAAATTCTTAAACTTTTCCTTGAGAGTAAGAGTTATTTAAAATCTTGTTCGTGAAGATTTATGTCAAAATGTACATTCTTAAACTTGGTCATTAAACTTGGCCCTAATGTTATTCTAATTGACTAAAGAAACAAAAATTGGGGGGGCGGGGGCAAGGGGAGCTTTTTTTTCTGTTTTTCTAAACACAATGTCCTAATTTATTTAGAAAGGAAGTCACCATTAACACAATAGCCAGCACTTTGGTCAATATCAAAAAGGAACCACAATAAACAATACCTTAGAGGTCAAGAAGAGAGAGACAGATAGGAGGGGGAGAAGGAGGAGGAAAAAGAGAAGGGAGGGAGGAAGAGGGAAAAGGAGAGAAAAAGAAGGCTACAAGCACTATGGCTAAGATCAGGTAAGATCAGGGGAGAAAACACTACAAAATTCTGCTTACATTTTCATGAGGTTATTACTCATTTTTAGATATATACAGTGTACTTGCCACTGGATTCCATCATGTCAAACCAGAAGGATTCCTGAGGTTCTTGTTTATTTCTGCTGTCTAAAGCCATTACCTTCCACCTCCTTAAGGACTCAACAACACAGCTTTCAAGTCAAGGCCAAAGATGCTACATCTCCAGAAGCAAGTGTACAATTTGAAAAATGACTGCACTTTGATGTGCTTTGTTATTTTTTCTCATGGAAATGATCTCAATTAAGAGCCAGTCTTGACTCAGTTCAAAGCCTGATATACACAGGGACTAGTATCTTAAAGTATTCAAGCCAGCAGAAAAAAGGGTAGTCACTAAAAACATATATTGGTTTTGATTCACTGTGCATGTGGTATAGATGAGGCAGTGAATAATTCCTTTTCTCAGTTCAAAGCTAAATTTTGGAGGCAACATGTTTTCCTGAATGTTTAACCAAATCTTCTTGGCTAACTTTACAAGTTCAGAGCAGCAAACTTCCAAAACACTATTGCATTTAGAAATGCAGTTCATTCTCACTTGTGAGGATTCCACACTTTAAAGAATATTTGCTGCTCAGTGTTTTACCCCATAGTGCCTGCCTGCCTCTGGAATCTAGCAGATGATAGGTGCTTATCTAAATTCCAACCAACTTTTCCAGCCACATGTGCAACTGTTATACATAATCAAACACACTGATGATTCTGATACAAAGGCCAGATTTCCTCTAAATGCTCATGTCTCTTGGTGTATGCCATATAATTCTTCAGCCAGGTTGCCTTTCAATCATCTTTCCTAACAAAACCCCATGCAGTTAAAAGCTCTCATTTGTCATACAGATGGCCCAGTTCTCTGCTGCTACTACCCTTAATTCTACTTCACACACACACACACACACACACACACACTCATTTCCAATTACTGTATCTTCTAAATATCCATAAGATGGATATCTATATTATTATACATGTCTATTTTTGTCTTGACTTTAAATAAATTGCAGAAGTCTGTTTCTTCCCTACCCTGATAACTTCACTACCCCACATTATATTGAAAGCCCTGGGAGGGCAAAGGTCATGTTTTAAACATCCTTATATTTGCAATCACTACAAGTTTAAAGTATGAATGATTACATGTATATGTATTGTAATATTAGCTGGAACAAACATTGTTGATACTAATTTATAATACTAAACATTTAATTTTAAAATGCAATCTGTCTTTATTTAGAAATGTGGATGCTTTACCCATCATGGATTGTTGTACAGTAATTTAAATTTTTAAAAAGGTAACACTAAAGTATTATTTTTCTTGATAACACAGCTTACTAAACCTCCTCCCTGCTCAAATGTGGTGCTGGAAGCAAGTCCTTCTTATCATAGACCCAGTTCTAGAATATTTATTACATGTAACACAGCTGATGAAATGTTAGTAGAGCATGCTTTTTAATTTGTTGCAATCAACGCTAATGAAACTCTGTTACTGAAGAATAATAATGTAATGCATAGATTAGAGAATTAAGGAAGTTTCTAAATCATATCATTCATTCCCCTCATTTTAAAGATAAAGCAAGCACCTAAGGGCCAGGAGTTTAAGAGGAAGCAGCCTAGGAACACATTTTTTTCTTTTTTGTCAGTAACATGAGGCCTTCATCAGGGTAGGGGTCTGTGGCCATGAATAGAGCCCAATAAGTTTTCCTATGCACTGTACCAATTCAAGATCTTGGCTTTGTTAGTACTGTTCTCTATCATTCTGAAGTCAATGTATCTTAGGTGACAATACACTTTAAAATTTAAAAAGCACAAAGAAGTAATCTTAGATCCTTTGTAATTTTGGCTTATTCCATTTGCCAATTGGCTCTCAGATTTTGGCATGGATGTGTATTTTCTTGAAGGATTTTATAATAAAAACATTAAAGTAACAGCATTTTCAAAAAAGTCAGAGAAAAACAATAATCTATCGCCTTATTGAAGGTTTCTCTTCTACCAGATAAGGAAACTAAGACTAAGTGAGAGAAAATGTTTGCTGACAGATGTTCTTGCTCTAAGTCAGTGGTTTCTGAATCTTGGCTGCATCAAAGTTGCTTGTGAAACTTTTTTAAAAAATACCTGTGGAACAAAAAGAACTCTCATTCGTTGCTGCTAAGAATTCAAAATAATACAGCCACTTTGGAAGACATTTTAGCAGATTCCTACAAAAGTAAATATATTATTACCATATAATCCAGCAAATCGTTCTCCTTGGTATTTAGCCAGAGAGACAGAAAACTTCTGTCCACACGAAGATGTTTACAGCAGCTTTATTCATAATTGCCAAAACCTGGAAACAAGATGTCCCTCAGCAGGTGAATGGATAAATAAGGTGTGGTACGTCCAGACGATGGGATATTATCAAGTGCTAAAGTAACTGAGCTATAAAACCATAAAAAAGGCATGGCAGAAACTGAAATGCATGATACTAAGTGAAAGAAGCCAATATTAAATGGCTGCGTACTGTGTGATTCCAAATGTTTGACGTTCTGGAAAGGGCAAAACTATGGAGATAGTAAAAATATTACTAGTTTCCAGGGTTTGGGGGTAGAGAGGGACAAATAGGCAGAGCACAGATTTTTAGAGCAGTGTATTAGTCCGTTTTCAGGCTGCTCATAAAGACATATCTGAGACTGGGCAATTTACAAAAAAAAAAACGAGGTTTAATTGGACTCACAGTTCCATGTGGCCAGGGAGGCCTCACAATCGTGGTGGGAGGCAAGGAGGAACAAGCCACATCTTACACGGGTAATGGGAGGCAAAGAGAGCTTGTGCAGGGCAACTTCCATTTTTAAAACCATCAAATCTCGTGAGACCCATTCACTATCACAAGAACAGCAAGGGTAAGACCCGCCCTCACAATTCAATCATCTCCTACCAGGTCCCTCCTATAACACATGGGAATTATGGGAGCTACAAGATGAAATTTGGTTGGGGACACAGAACTAAACGATATCAGGCAGTGAAACAGCTCTGTCTGATACTATAAGGGTGGTATATGTTATTATACATTTGTCCAAACTCATAGAAAGTACAACATCAAGAGTGAGCCCTAAAGTATGGACTTAGGGTGATAATAATGTGTCAATGAAGGTTCTTCAATTGGAACAAAGTTACCACTCTCATGGGGGATGCAGGGAACAGGAGAGGCTGCACATATGTGGGGGAAGTGTGTTGATGGGAAATCTCTCTACTTTCCTTTCAGTTTTGCTATGAACCCATAAATGCTCCAAAAAACAAGTCTATTAAAGACAAACAAACAAACAAAAAACAATGTCCAGGCCTCACTCCAGACCAATTAAATCAGAAGCTCTGGGTTGAGGCACAGGTGTGTTTTTTTGTTTTTTTAATCTCCTGAGAGGATTTCCAAAGTGAAAGAGTGAAACGCATTATTTCTGTACATCTTTATGACAATGTTCTCATTCCTTGTTCTAGATATTTTTATAGACTGTATGTTTTGGTTTGGTGGTTAGTTACTCATCTTTGAGTGGAAAACATTGTCAGTCCAGACGATGATGTTCGCAATAAAGAGAAGAGCTAGCCTCCATCAAGTTTTCCTTGATTTAGGGTTGTTTCCCAGTCTTGATCTAAAAGTCAAACCAAGGTGAGTCACCACACCTGGCTAATTTTTTGTATTTTTGGCGGAGACAGAGTTTTACCATGTTACCCAGGCTGGTCTCAAACTGCTGAGCTCAGGCCATCCATCAGCCTGGGCCCCCCAAAGAGCTGAGATTACAGGCATGAGCTACCGTGCCCCACCCCCAGGTCCCGGTTCGTTGGCTTCTTTCTTGTCCAAACTCAGAGATTAGAATCTAAAATGTGAAACCCAAGAATATGCTTTTCAAGTCTGTCACACCAAAGATGCAACTAGAGAAAATTCTACCCTTGTTCACCTCTCGTATTTAATTTATAGTGCTGCTGCCACTGTCTGTGTATTATTATGGGAATTTTAACAGGAACTTAAAAGGAGGTATATTATTAAGCATGCCTAGTATTCTAACTCAGAAATTCTATACACTTTTTTGTTTTTTGTTGAGACACAGTCTCATTCTGCCACCCATGCTGGAGTGCAGTGGCACAACCTCAGCTCACTGCAACCTCCGCCTCCCAGATTCAAGCAATTCTCCTGCCTCAACCTCCCAAGTAGCTGGAATTACAAGTGCCTACCACCCCATGCCCAGCTTATTTTTGTATTTTTAGTAGAAATGGGGTTTTACCACGTTGGCCAGGATGGTCTTGAACTCCTGACCTCAGGTGATCCACCTGCCTCAACCTCCCAAAGTGCTGAGATTGCAGGCATGAGTCACCCTGCGCAGCCTCCTATATACTTTTATAACCAGGAAAAAAAAAAAAACAGAAAAAATAATAATAAAACTGGAAATTCTGGTGTTTTGTCCTGTGTTCTGGAACACTAGATATAGTTTACGAGTTTCATCTGGATGCAGGCTAAAGGCTCACATCTAGAATCCCTGCTCTCAGTAGCTTATGCCTAAGGCCACATCTCCCATCTTGAAGCCTCTCTTGAATCCGGTCATTGTTGAAGTTTAGGTTTCATTCAATCAATAAACGTGGATCAAAATTCTCAATCTATAAATCTTAGCAAGTTTTTAAACACCTCTGAGCTTTAGTTTCCCCATCTGCATGATAGAGGATATAGCATAACTATACAATACATAGCACAGAGGAATGGCTCCATAAATGTTTGATGGTTTTTTCATTGATTTTTTCTCTCTTACCCACTTTTTCATGAAACTCTACTTAAAGTTGTTAAAGGCTACCAGGTACCAATTATTAAAATAAAACTCCAAATCCTGACATTTGTGTGCAAGCCTAACTTTCCTGCTTTACCTTCCACATTGCCTGTGTCCTATACCATGAGGTTACTCTCAACTACCTGACATGAGTTGACTCTCACCCACATCCTTGTATTCTAGGACCCCATCCCTTCTGTATGGGTACTCTACCCCGTCCTTTTGTTACTGAAATTGTGCCCTTTCTCTAAGGGCCAATTTAATGGTTGCTTCCTCCAGGAAGCTAAGAGCGCCTCACTTCAAAAAACTTCTTCCAAATTTAGAGACTTAAATTCATCCCTTGCCTTTTTAAATCAAAAGTCAAATAAACCAAGAACATGCCAAGAACTTATTTAAGTTCACGGTGAAGTCAACAAATGAAAGAAGAAAATAAATATACCTGAAAAAAGAAACATTCTAAAATATGTTTTTAATAAAAAATCTAATGTTTCATTTATATTTTTTCTTCTAATTTTGAAAAGATAAGCTAAATGCAATTCGTTCCATTTTAGTTTAACTTTTTTTCACTATAAAAGGGTGAGTGTTTATACTAATCCTCTATGTAGATGAAATACTTAGATTGTTAAGAGGTCTGGTATACATCCTGTTTGCAAACTAAAATTTCTTTTTGAATGAAGAATAAATTGTGCATGTGCAGAACTGAAACAAAAACCTCACTTTGGGCCTTTGCTATTAATTCCAATCTTTATAATCTGCATCTCTAAAATGTTCCACTTCACAAAGTACAAAGCTGTTTTCACAGTTTCCTCATAACTTGTTTTCCTAATAACTTGTTTTCCTAATGCACTCCAATCAGTTTTATGACAGTGAGTGTCTGTTGTGTTTATTATATTTTACATTTTCTCCACCCAGGCCCCCACCTCAAATCCCACATTGTGAGCAAGTCTTTTGAGTATCCAAGCTTGTTAGCAAATTTTCCAGCAAATATAATTTTTTGGAATTTTTTCCACCTTTGGTTGATGGGCTTACCCAGAAATAAACCAGTCGTGTTTGTGCTAAACTTCTAATGGAACTTCACTTCCACTCACATTTAATGAATGAATGACAAACTAAATATACCAACAAAATAAAGAATGAAAAAAACAGAGACAGAGAGTCACTGAGTAAAACAGAAAGAATGTGAGAAGAAAACTTTGAGAGAGAGAATAAATGTTTTTTCCTGTGGCTCCTGTAACAAAAACTTAGCAAATATATTTTCCCTGGGCTAAATATGAATATCTGAGAGAATCAACTAAAGAAGTTCAACGCTTATTTTATTTCCATTAGATCTACTCAATATCGGTCTCCTCTACTGGGATCAAAGTGTTGATAAGCCTATTACTAATGTAAGTGTTAAAAGTCACAAAGTGAACGTGAGCTCACAACTAACAGAATTTAAATACTAACTAGACTTATCTAGATGAGTCAAGAAGCAAACATTAACAAAGCCTTACCTAAAACATCAAACCAAATGGGATCTAGACTTTTTTGCTTCTGAGAAGTCCTTCGGCCTCAGTATAGTCACTCCTTTAGTTTTTGATCCCACACTATATGCTTTCATTTTAATTTTCTTAATTTGTCTACATTTAAAATTTTTTAAATTATTTTTAAAAATTCTTATGGGCATACAGTTGGTATATATATTTAGAGGATACATAAGATGTCTTGATACAGGCATGGAATGTGAAATAAGCACATCATGAATAATGGGGTATCCATCCCCTCAAGGGTTTATTTTTTGAGTTACAAACAATCCAATTACATTCTTTAAGTTATTTAAAAATATACTATTAAATTAATATTGGCTATAGTCACTCAGTTATGCTATCAAATAGTAGGTCTTATTCATCTTTTCTCTCTTTTTTTGTACCCATTAGACAACCCCACCTTCCTCTCAACCCTCCACTACCCTCCAATCTTCTGGTAACCATTCCTCTACTCTCTGTGTCCTTTTCCAAATGTGTCAAAGTGTCAGCTTTGAACCAAAATGAATAACTGACTACCAAAAGGAAAATGAAGGGAAAAACATCAACCAAACAGAAATACTGTATTCAAAGCATAAACACCTTGAAAAATGGTTACATCTTCCTCCTCTAAATCATTTTCACATCATGGCTTAACCTATAACCATCTAAATTTAGTTCACTTCACTAAATTTAGTCTCAGGAATCTTAGGAGACTTGAGAAGATGATCACAGTGTACACCATGACCTCAGATAATGCTAACAAAATGTTATCAATCACCCAAGATACACACTTCTAAAATCTCAAATCCCCAGAGAAATGATAATCCTTTCCTATACATAAGATAATCACGTATATTTTTATAAATGCATTCAAATACTGCATCATATTTTGTCTGACTGACTCAAAGTAGGTGCTGATTCAATGCTTGCTCTATTGGGTGAAAAATATATTGAAATCACACAAGAAACCTTCATGTGTAACATGGACCTAGAAAATGGGGCGTCAAAATAAGTGTTGGTTGGAGACAGTGCTTGGTTTGTATGCAGCTAAATCAGAGCTAGGTATCAGGCTTGTTGGAAGAGTTGACACGCCAGACAGCTGGAGTCAGTTTATTTACCTGTGGGAGAAAACGCTTACACAAAGAGATGACCAGAAGCTGATGATGCCAAAACTAATTTAAAAATGAAAACACTTACATAAAGAGATGACCAGAAGCTGATGATGCCAAAGATAATAAAAATATGTGGTCACCTGCCCCATTGCATTTTTATGGGACGAGATCAATAATTCATGACTAGAAGCCAAATTACCTTCCAATGCTTTAGACAGCATACTTTCATCTATTGGTTCAAAAAGAGCAAGTTCACATTGATATGCTCACAACTTTTCACATTTTCATGTGACACTTCTCCATGCCTTACCATGGCGAGCATGGTACCACACCCAGGACCTCCTTCTCACCTCAAACACTGACTAAAAGTAATCCGTCTCTGAGCTTCAGGGATTCAGCAAGCACATAGGACTGCTAGTTCTCAGTAGGAAACTTGGGATTGTTCCACCCAAAAATCCCTGTGCTGCCTTTGTGATATGTGGTCTGATTTAGGGCAGGAGCAGACACAAATTAAGGAGTGAGAGATCAGACAAAGGGATCAAAATGAGATTATGGCCAAAGTTAGAAGCATTGACTCTACATGACTGTGAATGAAAAGGGATCTCTTTAAAGTCCTGTTTCACGACTGAACGTTATTTAAAGCTTCCAAAGAGAAGCATTGAAATTCATCTTTATACACTACATGCCAGGGGATACGTGATTGTCTCTTTTGTGTACATTTGCTTGTATGGAAAAATAATGCAAGAAAAAAAAGCAAAGGAGTTTAGATTAAACGCTGATTTTTTTGTGCTGATGTTCTATTTTTTTCCTGTCTTTTTGTATATTTGCTTTGAATTAGATGCAAGAGTAGCATTCTAGTATGTAAAATAAGGAATGAAAACACCCACTACTACAAATATACTCTAAAGAATATAAATTTTACTCTGAAAACTATAAATGAAAAACTGAAACAAACACCTTTGGCTGATTTGAGGAATATGGAAGACTTTATTATTCTGATTTGGGGGATTTATTTGGTAAAAAGGTTTTATTTTTTGATGTCACTATAAAAAATTAAAGCCGTATTATCATTCTGACAGTTAGAGGTATCTAGGCATTCCCAAAATAAAATGCAAGATTACTAATTTCACTTAAGACCAACATATTTGATGACCATATGGATTTTGAAAGTATAATATTACCAATTATTATTTTGACACAGTCTTAAATTTCAGGGCAGAGATTTAAAAGTTAAGAAAGGACAGCTATTTTGGCCTATGACATGGTCACAGAAACTGAACTTGCCTTCCCACTAAAAGCAACTAGAAAACTGATAAAATATGTAAACGAGCTATGTTTAGGCATTAGACAACTGGGAGTAGAGGACTGCATTGCTTTAAAAAAGGGAAACAAAAGAGGTCAATACATAATCACTGTACTTTCTTCCTGGAAACACCTTTCTAAATTTCAGAGGCAATAAAAGGAGACCAAGCCAAGCACAACATTCTCATATAGTTGATGGGGCAGTAATTAGAGTTCAGAGAGGTGGAAGCAGCAGAATAATTCCCAAAGACCACACAGGAGTGGGTGACAACTTCACACTGATCAAGCCAAAAGGGAACAACTTTTTGAATGTCTGAGGCATTTAAAAGAAAACCAGAGAGTACTTCATTGTAGGGCTACTCTATGGCACCCTTAAAAAGATGAAAGATAAAGTTCAAAATAATCCACAAGTACATTTTCTGCCAAAATATACTTCAATATTCTTTACTTGAAGACAGCAAGATTCACACACTTCTCACCACAATATTCACAGTGTCCAATATCATATAAAAACGACTGAACACGCAGGAAAATATGGCTCATAATCATGAGAAACATAATAGAAACAGAAATTACAGAGATAATGGGACTAGCAGAGAAGTACATTTAAACAATACTATAAATAGTCTTAAGGATGTAAAAGAAAACGATATTAGCGCAGTGGAAGACATTAGAAAACAAATGTCCTTCGTAGAGTTGATAAGCGTAATATCTGAGAGAAAAAATTAAATGGATGGACTTGGTAGATGAGACTGTATAATAAAAGACCAATGAACTTGAAGACATAGCAATGAAAGTATGCAAATGAAAGTACTGAAAGGAAAAATCTTGAAAAATAAATACAGTCTCAGTCACCTGTGGGACAATTGGACTTCCAGAATAAGAGGGGTCAAAGTCAGATTAAAGCAATAATAGTCAAATTTTCTCCAACTTTGATGAAAACTATTGATATAGTTAGGCTTTATGTTCCACCCAAATTTCATCTGGAATTGTAATCCCCAGAATTCGCATGTGTCAAGGGAGAGACCACATGGAGGTAATTGAATCGTGGGGGTGGTTTCTCCCACGCTGTTCTTGTGACAGCGAGTTCTCACAAGATCTGATGGTTTTATAAGAGATTCTGTTCTCACGAGATCTCATGGTTTTATAAGAGATTCTGTTCTCACGAGATCTCATGGTTTTATAAGGGATTCTGTTCTCACGAGATCTCATGGTTTTATAAGGGATTCTTCCCTTTTCAGCTCAGCACTTCTTTCTTCAGCCTGTGAAGAAAGTGCCTGACTCCCCTTTGCCTTCCACCAGATTACATGTAAGTTTCCTCAGGCCTGCTCAGCCATGCCCCACTGTGAGTCAATTAAACCTCTTTCCTTTGTAAATTACCGAGTCTCCTGTATTTCCTTATAGCAATGTGAAAATGGACTAATACAACTATAAATCCTCATTTCTGGGAAGCTCAACAAAGAGGATAAAGACAAAGAAAACCACAAAGGCATATTTTAATCATATTGTTGAATATTAGTGGAAAAGAGAAGCATTGGGCAGGAAGAATGTCTTTCACTGCCTAATTCTATTAAACACTGAAGAAAGAAAACAATAGTTTTACATGAACTCATTAATTAGAATTAGAGAGGGAAATAATTTCCAACTCATTTTGAGACTGGCTTTGCTGAAATACCAAAAACAGAAAGAGAGATTATAAGAAAACGACCAATATACTTTATAAATATAAACAGAAAATTCTTTACCAAAGATTAGCAAGTAAAATCCACCAGAAAAAAAAAAAAAAGTTAATGCCACATGACTAATTTGGGCTTATCACAAGATTTCAAGTTTGGTTAATAGTTGAATAGCAAATCAAGGTAATTTGTCATATTAACAGAGGAGAGAAAGAAATAATATATTATTTCACTAAATGGAGAAGAAATTAGTTGACAACATTCAATAATTATTCACGATAAATGCTTTTAGCACATTAGGAATAAAATAAGACTTTTTTTTACTGGAAGACAGCATGACAGTGTGCATAAAAAACTTAAAGAAGCTATAAAATATCTTCTCAGAATATCCTATAAATTTAAAATAAGGATATAGGATAGAAGATCAATATTTTAAAAATTAATTATAATTCTATATATTAGCAACTAACAATGGCATGTTGAAATGTTTAAAAATACCATTTCAATAGCATAAAACATTTAGTTATGGATATAAATAATTATGAATTCTATCATAAAAATTATAAAACATTACTGAAAGGAATTAGAAAAAATTAAATGAAAAGATATGTTCATTAGAACACAACATTTAAAAAGTCAATTTCCCAAAGTTGATGTATTGATCATTCTGATGGTAATTTCAGCAGTTTTTCTTTTCTTTCTTACTAACAAGCTGATTCAAAAATTTATTTTGAAATTCAAATGATCAGAATAGGCAAAAAAAATTTTTTTAACAAAGTTAGAGAGAGTGTATTAAGGCAATTTAAGACTCACCACAAAGCTTCAGTAATCAAGAAGGTGATAATTCCAACTGTATCAACATATCACTCAATGGAACAGAATAGAAAGTTTAGAAGTACATCAGCACATATATGGTCATTTTATTTTACTTTTGTATTTTAATTTTATTCTTAACTGACATGTAACAATTGTACATATTTGTGAGGTACAGTTTGATGTTTCAATAAATCTGTTACAGATTTACAGTGGGAAAAGGAGAGTTTTTTTCAACAAATAGCAGTGGAGCAACTGGATATCTATGTGGAAAAAAATTAAACTTCAATATTTACTTCATACTATTAAATATACAGAAATTTTTCTCAGACTGGATTATAAACCTAAATGTTAAAGCTAAAGCTATTGAGTTTTCAAAGGGGGAAAAAAACTTTGAGAACTCAATGAAGGCAAGGATGTACTAGGATATAAACAAACTGCTGTGTCCCTACAGAATAGAATACTACTCAGCAATAGAAAATGAGGAATTTGCATGATACATGCAACAGTTTAGCTGAATCTCAAAAACATTGTCCTAAGTTTCAAAGTGGATGCACTGCACTGGTGTCCTGTGTAGGACATAAGGCAGCATGGCCTTGGCTTGTCTAATCACAAATATCCACCAATCTTCAAATTTGGAGCTTGAGGGGTAGAACAAACAGAGTCCACCGGGAATTCATTCTAACATCAGCTGCAGCTGCACTGATTATCCAGGGCACCAGTAGCTGAGGAGCCTATCTATGACAGCATCCAAGAATCAGAGCTAGAAGTGGAGAGTATATAAGCTGAGATACTCAGTTGTGTCGTGGTGGTAGCAGCAGTGTCCTCTCTGGATAGAATCTGTACCATTAACATGGTCTGTGCAATTCTGACTCTTACCAGCCTTCTTTGTTCCTGACAACTCCCTGAGCTATCCTGGCAATTGTTTGAGTGACCCAACGTCAATTCAATATTCTTTTGTTCTTGAGATGAATCCTTTTAGTGTTGTTTGCTAGTAATAACTCTGATTAATACAAACTGTCTTAAATACCATGTAAAGAGGGATGATTTTGAAAATTTATTTTTCTACCTTTGATCCCATCTGAAGATATAGAAATTTGCCTTAAAATCATGCTCAGATACAGACTAAATATCTGTGAAAGAATTCTTGATCTCCTTCTTCTCCTTAAACTGGCAATCGACTAACCAAAGCATAGTGTTTTCTTTGTGCAGTACATCAATTAGCAGCCACCAAACAATGCCATCCTTCTTATAACTACTATCGTATTACAAAAGTATTAAATTTCATAGCTGTTGTGCAAGCCAGTGCATCCCTTTTCACTTGTATACCATCAACTTGCCACAGTTAAAAATGTCAACAACTTAATGCTACATCAGGCCAGAGGATATAATCGCTTCACTCACCACAAACACAACTGATTCTCTGTTGCCATCTGGGCATTGAGTGATTTAATTCTGCCTCTCATCCTAAGAGTTGGCCTCCTAGAAACAATTCTAGTACCTAAAATTACTGACATAGTTGGATTCCCCAGAAGCACCATACTAAGAAGAGAATTTTGTGGTGAAAGTACCTTCCTGGAAGTATTTCTAGGACAGAAGTAAAGGAGGAAGGAGTCTGGACCAGAAGAAGAAGGAGACCAAGGAAGGCTGTGACAGCAAACATAGTCCAGCAGAATGTATATTAGGTTAAATAATCCAGATGCAGTTTGTATTCCATGTTGTTCTTAGCTTAGAGGTGTCCTGATTAGGGGATGGAATATTTCTACTCCTGCCCCTGTATCAGTTATTAGCCAAGAGCTGTTCCCAGGGAGAGCTAAATGCCCAGCTACTTCTCTCTGAGCTTACAGGAAAGGCAGGTTCTAGAAGCCTGGAAAAGAAACACACATGTTTACTTTATGTCTCCCCCACTAGACTGTGGGTCACATGAGGCCAGAAGCCATGTCTTCCTACGGAGCTGTATCCAGCACCTAGAATAGTGTAAAATGTCAACAACACTTTTGCATCCAGCTTTGTACTATTCTGTGTTCCAACAATCAAGGTGCAGAATTGAGAGGATATTACTTAGAAAGCAAATTCTGAGAAACAAGCACCTAGAATAGTGTAAAATGTCAACAACACCTTTGGATCCAGCTTTGCACCATTCTGTGTTCCAACAAACAGGGTGCAGAATTGAGAGGATATTACTTAGAAAGCAGAATTCTGAGAAAAGACATGGGAAGTAATTTAGATCAAGATCAACAGGTACATGTGAGATGAGACAAGAAGTTTAAGGTCAAGAATATCAGAGATCCAGAGGAAGAAATATACTAGCTGGACTAAAGCAGATAATTTTTAAGATATACTGGAGGTATTATTAAATCAAAACTATGAACAAAAATAATTTTTAATGCCATGCCCATGACTATCGCATAGGTTAGCCTTGAGAATTAAAGGGGACTAAGGGAATAAGACATAATGAAGCATTAGGTGACATTGACTATTTGATAATAGTGAATTTGTTCTCAGAAGAAAACAAGATAGTCTCAGAGTAATTAGGTGATTGGATGGAAGAATCAGAGTCATTTCTTCTGAAACCAGCTATTAAATCAATTAACAAAAACAGATATATACCATCACTCTAGACATGGAAAAAGGAAGACAGATTATGCATCTAAGTAAATCAGACATCTTTAAGTCACCAATAAGTACAAGACAAACTGGCCTAACAGAAATATAACACAAGTCATATATGTAATTCTAAATTTTGTGGTGGTCACATTAACAAAAAAGTATAAAGTAGCAGGTAAAGTTATGAATAGTAATACATATTATTTAACCCAATATATTCAAAATACTACCATTTTAACTTACAATCAATATAAAAATATTAATGATATATGTTATATTCAATTTTTTAATTGAATGGAGTAAAATTTTTTAAAAATTAAAAATTCAGTTTCTCAGTCTCACTAGTTACATACATTTCAAATGCTCAATTGTCACATGTAGCTCATGGCTGCTATATTGGACAAAGTCATGCTAGAACCAAAGAATAATGATGACGTGAGACTTTCTGAGAAACATTCTGAATTTAATGCATAAGGTTTTCATGGTCTAATGCTTACAGTTAATGACATTCTTACCCTCCTTTCAGAAAGGCAGGTTTTTGAAAAATTTGCTTGTTGAAGGGTTCTTAATGGCAGATCATCAATGAGGCTACTGCAGAAGCCAAAACAATCACCACTTACTGAAGAACATTCTGAGTTAAGCTGCTTCGATTTAGAATGTTTGGCCTCCCTGGAATATTCCATGATTTTAACCTGACCTTGCCACCCGGTTTTCATATGTGCTGCCATATACTAATGATTTTCTCACTGTGGCATGAATAGATAAATGATGAGCCCATGAGAAGAATTTAGAGAGTCCTAAAGGGTTTTGATATGTATCTGAGTGAAAAATCCAGTGTAAACTTCCCAGACTCCAAGTAGTATCATTGGTATTTTCCTGCCCAAATCAAAACACAGCAACACAGGAACTGTGAATGCTAAAAAGAAGGCCTGATTTTAAAACTTACTTATGATTACTTATTACAACTCCTTTTTCTGCTCTCTCTCCTTTCCCTGAAATAATAAAAATCATGCAAGGTCATTGTATTAGTCAGGGTTCTTTAAAGGGACAGAAGTAATAGAATATACATGAAAGGTAGCTTATTAAAACGTATTGACACACAATCACAAGGTAAAGTCTCACAGTATGCCGTCTGCAAGTTGAGGAGCAAGGAAATCAGTGATGGATCCATCAGTCCATGTCCCAAAAACTCAAAAGTAGAGAACCCGGCAGTGCAACCTTCAGTTTGTGGCCAAGACTGGAGAGCCCCTAGCAAACCAATGGTATAACTCCAAGGGACCAAAAGCTGAAGAACTTGGAGTCCCATGTTCGAAGGCAGGAAGCATCTAGCTTAGGAGAAGGCCAAAGACCCAGCAAGCCTTCTCTTCCATCTTCTCTTGCCTGCTTTATTCTAGCCACACTGGCAGCTGATTAGATGGTGCCCACTCAAATTGAGGATGAGTATGGCTCACCAAGTTCATTGACTCAAAGGTTAATCTCCTTTGGCAACACCCTCACAGACACACCCAGGAACAATATTTTGCATCCTCCAATCCAATCAAGTTGACAGTCAATATTAACCATCACAGTCTTCATATTGAAAACTGGAATAAAGCTGGAAATGACATTTTGTAGTTGAGGAATTTATTCTTCTCTTGTAAAATCCAAGGACATCTACTTTCCATGAACATTTATCAGAAAATATAATCAGCAAGGCAGTGCAATTTTATATCCATTTCTCAGGAAATACAATTTCTTAATTTGATAGGTAACTCAAAAAGGCTTCAGAGCCAGTACGTTTCATTTCAAACATCTCCTGAAATAATATAAAAAACACACAAAGAGCCACACAATATTATTGCCAATAGCAGTCTGATTAATTCAGTTCAAAGAATTTCTCCAAGTTATCACACACCCTTCATCATCTTCAACAAATGTCAGGCTAGAAGGAAGGTAGAGACCACTAAGGAAATGCTAAAACAAATCTTTATAAAAATCTGAATTACTAACCATTCATTACCAACATGCCATTCCATATTCCATATCAGCAGTTAGTCTTGATGGCAGTTATGGGTCAGCATCTCAACACTCACCTCCATCATAATAAGGGTCAGTCTTGGGCTCTGTTGGATTCTACCTCCCTAATCATCTCAACTCTACCACAAAAAGTGACAACGCTAGGCAAAGCAGTTAGAACAAAGTGGTTTAAACCTGCTTCAACTGTATTCCATGTGACATGGGTTGGAGTAGCAGCATTATGATACTCAACTGAGATTTTCCTCTCAGGATATCTTGATAATATCACGACTGTTCACTCAAATTCATTAAAACTGTCATCATTATTTAAAAAAAAAATACAAAAGTTATCCAGGTGTGGTGGCACACACCTACAGTCTCAGCTACTGGGGAGGCTGAGGTTACTTGGGAGGATGACCTGATCCTGGGGAGATCAAGGTTGCAATGATCCATAATCATACCACTGCACTCCAGCTTGGGCAGCAGAGTGAGACTCTGTCACACACTCACACACACACACACACACACACACACACACACACACACAAGATACATCCATAAAATACAGTAAATATTTCCACTTACACCTATATATGCGCTTATATAGATATGTAAGCACACACACATGCACTCACACTCATAACTCTCTTCAGAACCATCAAATGAAAGAGCAACTAATAAAATAAAATTTCCAGATTTTTATCAACTAGTATTTATAGTTATAGCTCTGCAAAGACCAGGCTTTTTATTTATTTATTTGCATTTTTTGCAATTTATGAATGGCAGCTGATTCCATAGGTGAGAGCCAGGATGCGAACCAGGCAGTCTGGCTCACATTCTTGACTACATCCCTGGCCACAATAATAACATAGAAACTCATTTTTGGAAAGAATTTAAGAAGTTGTCTTGCCTAACTCAAAAGCAAATATTTAATGTGTTCAGTATTCCCGACAGTATATCAATTCTTCTGGCAGTAAGGACAGAAAAACATTTCTGAAGCAAAAGGAATATGCCAGATTTTTTTTCTGCGTGACAAATTAAAATAGATTAGTTATTCCTTAAGCAGCTCCACTATCTGATTTCCAATTTGAGTTCCAATTTGAGGAATTACCCCTTCCCATCTTGTATTCCTTAATCATCTTTTCTACATAGAGAAATATAAACTCACACTCATGAAAAGTGAAATCATAAATGTTAGTAAAAGAGCTATAATTCATCATTTTATTTTCTAGAGTATCTGTCTAGCTTGGGAAAAGAAAAACTGAGAAATTCTAAGGTAAGCTGTAAACATCAACTGTATAGGCTTATAAAGCCATCCTATAGCATGTCTAATACTTGTAATAACAGAATCAGATTGTTCACAGAAAATGTTAATTCGATTTTCAAAAAGTACTTTTCACCTGTTATGTCTAATGTCTCGTCTCTATTTTATCCTACACAGGAATGTGGACTTTCTCAAGGTTGAGCTCTTCTTTGAAACACATGTGCACACACACACACACACACACACACAGAGAGAGAGAGAGAGAGAGAGAGAGAGAGAGAGAGAGAGAAATTGTTATCTGGGAAAAAAATATTAGAAATGAAAGAAAATAGAAAAATCATCAAAATTGTGGTTTCAAATAGACACCAACTTAAACTCTTCCATAGTTTTTACAATAAATCATAAAAGCAGTTCTTTTACTTATTTTCTCAAAAGGGTTGGAATAGGGAGGTTAGATTCCCAGGAATCTAAGCAAACTTCAAGCAAGATTATAGTCCTATTTCCCACATTTGCATAAACATCCTTCACAATGATTTGACTTTGCAGCATCAGGATTGTCTGGCAGAGCAAACAAAGCCAGAGTTGGCACAGGTATCTCCCTAGCTCTGGAATGAGATTAGAGATGGAAGAAATATCAACATCTACCAAAGCCAGTGAAAGCAAATTTAAACCTTCTCCTACCACCAAACAAACAACCACAGCCACATCTTAAAAACTACCATTGGATGGCTGATTCGGCCCCACGGTCCTGAAGTGGCTTCTTGTATATCTTAGTCCTGTAATTAGTGGCGGGTGTTCCCTCCGGATGTTCAAGAGTTAGATTTGGTTTGAATGTTGCTCAGAAGCTTATCCAAATAATGCTGGATTTTTCTTCTGTGTGTGTTCCTCCTTTTACTCATATGTTTTGTGCTCCAACCCCACCTATTCAATTTTTTTCTATAGAACCTAAATAATATTTATTTCCAAGTATAAAATTTTCTATTATATCTCATTAGTTCAGTGCCCATGTCTTACTCTTTTAAAAAATATTGATTTTACTTTCCAGAAGGTGCAGAATATATTATTTTTGTCAAAAAAGTACTTTAATTGAAAAAGTTCCAACTTCTTTTTAGCCAGAAAATAAATGTCTCATGCCCATATTTCCTAAGGCTTCAATTTTGCTTTTAAGAATCTTTCTGAACAGAAAACAATAAAAGCTAGAATCAGCTGGAAGTAGACATTTGTAATTATTTGGCTGGGTAGCATAATTTTTCTCTTCCTAAGTGCACCACGATTTCTAAATATTTGAGGAATTACCTCCTTTCCTTCTTTCAGGGCTATAATTATGTGCCCAACCCTCTTGTAGACTAAGCAGTGAAAATGTTCCTCAAGATCGGCAATAATTCAGAGCTCTCTGGAATTTGATTCTTGAACAGAGGGACAAAGAGACTAAAGTTGTGGTTTTTTCATTTCCGCAGTGGCTTTCTGACTGGATCCTTCATGTTACAGGAGACTTTCTGTGGTTCTTGACTGGTTCGCTGCTTGTACTTTTCTGCTTGCCTATTTCCAAGCCTATTTCTCCAGACTGTATGTCAGGTCTGAGAATTCCCAATAACTCACCACAATTTCCTTCGGTTCCTGTTAGTCAGAGTCAGTTTCTTTTGCACACAACCAAAGAATACTAATGAGTTAACAGTTAAGACCTGTCACTCATTCTTAAATAGATAACAACCTGGGCCAGGTTCATTGAATTGACTACAATTCAATGAATGTAACTGTAATGTTCTTAGTGCTAGAAAAATAATATGAGAAAAAGAAGAAATTACTTACACTTGGGGCATTTACCACATAGTTAAGATTAATCCACACACAACAATTACAGTTCCCAGGCATACAAAGAACTCAGAAGGAATGCATTCAGTATCCAAGCAATGAGTTTTCTTGTCGCCCACCTGGTTTGCCAAGCCTAAACCTGAAATTCATTTTTGAATTATTTCTCTTTCTCACCCCATACATCTAATTAGTCAAAACTTATTCATTGAGAAAATATTTATTAGCAAGCCATGTTCATTGCACTTACTCCATATCTCTTCTTTCTTTCCATCCCCAAAGCCACTACTTTAATTTAGCCACTCATGGTGCATTTCTCACCTGACGGACTGCAGCAATTTCCTAAATTGTTCACTACAATTCATTCCCTCTAAGAAGACAGAATTATCCTTCTAAAATGCAAATCTGATCATGTTCCTCTCTTCCAAAGGCTTGCCAACATTTTAGGAAGTGCTCCAAATGTCTTAGTGTGGTATTCATGGCCCTTTGAGGCACTTAAAAACTCTTCTGGAACAAAGTGAGCTGTAACTAAACAAACAATTGAAGAAGCAAGGTCTATCATGATTTGGCACTTGCTCATCTCTCCCGCTTCATCTCTCACCATGCTGTGCTACAAGCAGACTGAGCTACATACAGACTCCTCTGGCCTGGGCATTGGCTGCTTCTCTGGCTGGAATGCCCTTCCTGCTCCCTGCCCTCATTTCACCTGACAAGCTCCGACTTTCCCACCTCCGGTCCTAAGAGATCTGCCCCTCCTTTGCATTGCTGTGCTAGTCCCTCTGTGCCTGCCTCTAACACAGTATTTATCACTCTATACTCTAATTCTATCTTCCTTTGCTTGCCTTTCTTTTTAGAAGGCAGGTGCTATTCTTTGAATTTGGACACTGTGTCTGCTTCATCTTTGTGTTCTCCCACTTAGTAGGACACCTAGCACATGAAATCATCCAATACATATTTATTGACTTACTGAATACATATAAAATATGTTCAGAAGCAATGCATACAGTATCTTTTCTACAGACCCAAATAATAGAAAAGACCAGAGAACACATTTTAAGATATTCTCCTTGTAAGCATGAGAAACATCATAACAGCTAGAGTCTTTTCAGGATTCTCTAAAAATGCCAACTCTAAATTATAAAAAATATATTATAATACAGCAAAGAAACTTTACAGATTCATGTAAAGCTTCTGTTGACTCAAGCAAGCTATATAAACTCTCATGGACATTTCAAAAGTACTATAGATGTTCATAAATCTCTTCATTTTGTGGGATAACACTGACTATATTGATGCATGATCCAGCCTGAGATAATTGGTTTTATAATGTAAGAATAAACTAAGATGGTTCACTGCAGCCCAAGAAGAAATATGCAACCTTTTTTGACAATCTTCTCTGAATTAATTAATTCTGACAAAAATAATAGAAAGTTATACAAGAAACCAGAGAATTAGTGGACTTCAGGTATTCTCCTAGGATGGAGTCAAATGGAATAAAAGTTGTAAAAACATAAACATGGTTTCATAGGCACTTTGTATTAGTCCATTTTCACACTACTATAAAAATGCTACCCAAGACTGTGTAATTTATAAATAAAAGAGGTTTAATTAACAGAGAATTCTGCATGGCTAGGGAGGCCTCAGGAAACTTACAATCATGATGGAAGGCAAAGGGGAAGCAAGCACTTTGTTCACATGGCAGCAGGAGAGAGAAGAGCAACCAGGGGAAATGCCAGAAGCTTATAAAACCATCAGATCTTGTGAGAACTCAGTCACAATCATGAGAACAGCATGGGGGAACCACCTCCATGATCCAACACCTCCCACCAGGTCCCTTCCTTAATACCTGAGGATTACAATTCAAGATGAGGTTTGGGTGGGGATAAAAAGCCTAACCATATCACACTTGTAACAAAAAAAAAAAAGGCACCATGTATATGGCAATGAGCTTAACATACTGTTCACAAAAGATACTTGACGCAGTTCTTCAAGAACTCGTCTTCTTTTTTTTCTACCATGAACAAGTCTTAGTCATTAGCACTTTTCACATCTTTGTACAGACAATTCTCTCTATATATAATTATAATCTAAAGGCAAATTATCACCACCTAGCATTAATCCCAAATATGTAACTTCTGCTCTTCTAATTGTTTCATTTCCTTATGTACAACTATCCAGGGAGCTTGCCCTTATTGTAAACAAAATGTATTCAATTGTAAATTAGTTATCTTCACTTAAATTAGTTCTTTTTCAGCTTCTATTTCTGTAGAAGCATGACCATTCTTCATTAACTCCTTTTGTTATTTGTTTATAACCTTTCTGTCTCTTCCTCTGTCTATAACCAAATGCTCAAATAAATCAATTATTATAGTTGCATGTTATCCAGCACATGCCAACCTTTCTCTGATACTAATTAGTGAAATATCATCTTATCTAGGTATTGTGAGCAAAATTGCCAACATCATCTTCCTGAGCCATTGCCTACTGTTTCCATTGTGGCCCTTTGGCTCCTCATCTTCCTTAAAAACACCATGTAAACTCTCAAGCTATTTTCTCGCTCTGGATTCTCCACATCTATGAAAGTTCATCCTATATAACTTTATAACTTAAACACCTTGTCCTCTTCAAATCAGCTTTACTGTACCATACACCTTTCTCTTCCCACTGCTTTGCTAGAGTTCCCTCCTCAATATGCCTACATTGCTTTCTCAACCTATCCTAAAATCTTAACTGTCTTCTAAATGCTTGCTCCAATCTCATGTTTGTGAGGATTTGCACAATCTCACCATTAAATGTTTTCTCCTAATATAATAGTGCCTCCAGTGAACCACACAAATTATCTTGGATTCTTGCTACATGTTAAACCTCTGAGTAACTATGTTAGTCAAGATAGGCTAATTTGTGCTGTACTAAAACACAATCTATGAATTTCAATGACTTCGCAGAAATTTTTTTCTTACTCTAAATGTCCCACATGAGCCATCAGGTAGCTCTACTGTGTTGTCACTCAGGTATTAGGTAAAGAAAGGCTCCCATATTTGGTGCTAAATTATGCTCAGTTGCAATGGCAAGGAAAGATAAAAACTAGACAAATGTGCAAGGAATTCATTTCAGCTCCTGTAATCTCACCTGGCAAGTGGGCCATAAAATGTAGAGGCATGAACAGAATACTTGGTGGGTACTACTATTGCCATCACTGTAAATTTGTATTAATAATCTCAGCTAAGCTTATGTAGAAGGAGGAACTCTTAATTCTAGAACTGCAGTCTTCACACTGGAGCATCACTACCTATAGAGAAAAACTGACCGTAGTACCTGCCTGTCCTAGCAGACCCACTTACGTAGACTGGCTGTAAGACCAGGTGGAAAGCAGCATGAATAGGAGCATGAACTTAGAATGTGAAGGCCAAGAGCCCAGGCATACTAGGAGATTCCCTTCTTAGCACAGATAAAAGTCTGCCACTCATGGATGTGAAGTAAGCTGACCAATAAAGATGGTCTAGAATACACCTGATGTGATAAGGCCAAATTGTCTTGAATGTCCAGAAGAGTTTTGAAAGATAGAAGGCAGCAACTATCTTATTATCATCATCCATTTAGGCTGCTATAACAAAAATACCTACGTCTGAGTAGTGTATAAACAACATAAATTTATTTCTCACAGTTCTGGAGGCTGGGAAGTCCAAGATCAAGGCACTGGCAGATTCAGTATCTGGTGAGGACTTTCTTCTGAATAGACAGACATCTTTTCATTGTAACCTCACATGGTGAAAGAGGCTAGCTAGCTCTCTGGAGTTTCTTTTACAAGTGTGCTATTCCCATTCATGAAGATGAAGCCCTCATGACCTAATCATGTCCCAGAGGCCTCACCATCTAATGCTTTCATGTTGGAAATGAGATTTCAATGTATGCATTTAGGGGAGTAGGACAAAAAACCATTCAGACCATAGCACTTGTTTTGCTGTTTCACTACGAGTGTCTATTCATTCTCCTAGAAAGATTCTAAGATAACAGGCATTGTGCACGATAAATCTCCCTTGTGCTCCAGCATTGTGTCATTCAACTCAAGGCTGTTGAAGAGTGGACAAGAACCTCTTCATTAGAAAGACCAGGTGTGCATGGGTAGGAAGTACTTCTTTATTCCTTGTGTTCTCCTCTATGTGGAAATGATTCCATCTTACCCCCAGCTTTCCTTGCCGTCTCACTCATTTCCACACAGTTTATATACCTGAGAGGGGCTTATCTCATGGGTAATGTTGTAAGGAACACTTGGGCAAGTGGAACCCACATCTTCCTTCTTTGTTCCTTTTAAGAAAGAGCTGCCCCAATGTTCTACTTTACTTCTCTGTGGGTGACTTCTGTTTTCATAGGTAGAGCTTGCCCAGTCAAGAGCTCCTGTGACAAGATGAATAAGGCTATATAAATCAGGGCTTCAGTGCAGAAGTCCACATGCTCCCAGATACAAAGCACATTCTCCAATTTCAATTTTGACTGTAATAAGGGTAATTTTTTAAAATTCTCTGTATTTCAACTAATGTATTGTATTTCTTAATTTTAGCTGAATGAGTAATTGGAGCACAACTTGTTGCATCTCCCAAATAATCTCAAAAAGATAGCATATTGTTTTATTTAAATATATTTGTTGTTAATCTTTATAGTAGCATTTTCTTTTACTGTTACTGTAAAACAACTACTACCTTCGGCCTGACATTCAGTGATGTTATATTAACATGTTATTAGAATATGTAGCTACTGCTAAACTTTTCATAGAAAACTCTTATCAGTTTAAAGTAAAATATGTCAATATGAATGCGGTATATATATACTTTTTTGTGTGTGAGACAGATTCTCACTCTGTCACCCAGGCTGGAGTAGCATGATTACAGCTCACTGCAACCTCTGCCTTCCAGGGGCTCAAGCCATCCTCTGGCCTCAGCTGCTGTAGCAGCTGGGAACATAGGTGCAAGCTACCGCACCCAGATAGGTTTTGTTTTTGTTTTTGTTTTTGAGACAGAGTCTTGCTCTGTTGCCCAGGCTGGAGTGCAGTGGTGCAATCTCGGCTCACTGCAACCTCTGACTCCCAGGTTCAAGTGATTCTCCGGTCTCAATCTCCCAAGTAGCCTGGATTACAGGCATGTACCATCAGGCCTGGCTAGTTTTTGAATTTTTTGTAGATACGGGTTTCACCATGTTGCCCAGGCTGATTTCCAACTTCTAAGCTCAAGCAATCCACCCACGTCAGCTTCCCAAAGTGCTGGGATTGCAGACATTAACCACCACGCCCAATGCGTTATGTTTTTAATCTACCTCTATTATGAGTTGGTTATTTGCAGAGGTAAAAAAAAAAATAAGCAAAATATAAAAATTGGTTTGAACATAACATTTTCTACTAGCATTATAAAATGCTAAGGCATTAGAAAAGCAGTTCAATCTTTTCTGGTTGTGTTGATCAATGACACAGGTCCTCTAAGGAGCCATAGGAGCTTAATGATTTTTAAGATTTTAAAAGGAAAATAGTAGGTATAATTCAAAGTCAAACCATATGAATGCAAGTCCTGGGACTTATAGTAGGGGAGGAGGATATAATGGGTGACGTTGGCAGGGGTTGTATCTCAAGAGCCAAAAAACTCTAGAAAGGAAACTTCACAGCTTCTATTCAAATCAAACTTAGTCCTCATAATTCTAATTCCATCAATTACATTTACCCATTCTGAAAAAAAGAATTAGTTCTAACAAATGTCTTCTGCTTTGCTTACTCATATCTTAATAAAGCAGGTTGAATTCTAGGTGAGGTATAAAATCTGCTCTTAAAATTCCACAGCAAAATAGCATATTCCCCACTCATACTAATTTCTGGTGTTTTTAAAACTACAGTTTTGAATTTGACCAACAACAAGGATCTCTCTGCCTTAGGTTGGAAATGGAAAATATTATTGACTGTCACCCAGGATCTGCCATTGGCAGGTCATTTATTAGAGTCAATTTTCTGTAACCCTGAGGCACGCAATAGTGTGAAGGGATTCAGATAAGAGCATCTGTTCATTCAAAACTTACAGTATGAGCATGACGCCAAAGCAAATCAGATTAGCCTACATATGCCAATGTGATGATTACACACATAAAAAAAGATCACTAGTTTTGCAGGATGAGAGCTATTAAGTTAAATATATACAGCTACAAGACAAATGAATTTCAAATGCTTTAAGTTTGACTGAAAATAGAAGCTTTTATTCAAAATATTTGCAGCTTAATATTTACAAGTTGCTAAGAAGACAATTTAAGTATTTAAACATTACTTCAAAGAAGACCAAAGTTTCTCTACCATCCCTGTTTTATCTCACCGTATTCTACTTAACTTGAAGGTCATATATCTGTTTTTAGTGTCACCTTTTGGGTGGTCTTGCTATTACATAACATTAAAATTGAAACGCTGGAAATTCAGTGTATGTGTTTTAATTGAAATTTAGCATATTGAGTTTATGCTCTTGGTTGTCCACATTAACTGTACAGTTTATTTCAATAGAGACACTTTTCACTTGTCTTCTATAATAAAACAGAAGCTGTGAAGTTTCCTTATTAGAGGAAACTTTCCTTTTTGAATCATGGGATTCAACCCCCACCAACCTCATTCATTATATTCTCCTCCCCCAGTGTAAACCCCAGCACTCACATTCATATAAAGTTTGACTTTGAATTATACCTACTCTTTCCCTTTTAAAACACTGAAAAATAAGTAGGTTCCTAAGACTGCTTAGAGGATCTTTGTCATTCATTGACACAACCAGAAAAGATTGAATTGCTTTGCTAATGCCTCATGATTTGCAACTAGTGGAGCTCAAATCAAACCTAGTTCTCATGATTCTAATTCCATCAATTACATTTACTCATTCTGAAAATATATATTAGCTCTAACAAATGTCCTTTGCTTTGCTTACTCATATCTTGATAAAGCGGCTTGAATTCCAGGTGAGGTATAGAATCTTTTCTCAAAATTCCACAGCAAAATAATAAAATTACTCACACTAACATCTGGTGTTTTTAAAACTATAGTTTTGAATTTGACCAACAACAAGGATCTTTCTGCTTTAGGTTAGAAATGGAAAATATTATTGACTGTCACCCAGGATCTGCCATTGACATGTCATTCATTAAAGAGTCTATTTGGCATATTATCCACCCATTTACCTAGATTCTCAAAGTCCCATTCCTATAATTATGTAGATAATTAAACAATAAGAAATCTAAAAAATATTAATGCAGTTTTCCTAAGAAATATTTTGTGAATTTATAATATAATATTCAGCTCTCAGGTTAGTAAAAACGTCACCTCTTTAAACACAATTTTAGAGCTATTTTTAGTAAAAACCATAGTAGTTCTTCACTGATTTTCAATGTACCTTATAAAAGCATCTCTTTTACATTCGATTCCTGCAAAAAAATAAATGTTGTTAAGTGAATCATTTAAATTTTATAACTAAAAAAATGTCTTTGCTTCCAGGCAAATCAAACTTCATGCCCAATTATGATAATTAGATTATCTCAGTTGTTTGGTAGTGTTTACTCTTTCTACTGTTTGCTGGTGACCTCTGTTCTGTTTTTGTTTTCATTCCAAATTCCTCTGCCTTTTGTTATGTTTGCTTTTACAAATTATCTTAAATCTTGTTGGATGTAGCATAAGTGCCAAAATGTAAGGGGTTAATTCAAGGATTCCAGGAAAGAGGTGGTTACTGCAGCTAGTATCAGACAAGAGTTGGATGGAAGAGCCTTCCAAGATTTCAGGGGTCATAGCTGAGGCCAATGGGGAGGTAAAGCAAAAGACAATAAGAGCAAATGCAGGATAAGTAGAGAAAAAAATGTATCAAGCACGTTGAGAGAGCAGGCAAGAAGACTTGTAATCAGACAGATCCATAGCTAAAGATTCTTAAGAGAAAGCTTATGAAGTCTACTGGGTCTGATTGAAGAGCAGGTTAGCAGGAGTTTACCATGTGGAAGTCAGGTTGTCTTACTGGAAGCAAAACCACTGTGGCCATATACTTAAGAATTTATGACAGTGAATTACAGATAGTAGTCCACCAAATGTAAAGATACTTTTTGAGAAATGGTACCTATGCTTCCTTCTGAACCCACCCACTGAGTTCACCCCATGTCAGGGCTTCCCTCCTGAGCCCACCCATTTTGAGAAACTGCCACAGTGTGAGAAAGGAGTAACTGGAGAAAAGCAGCTGTACAAATCTAGGATTCATTAATTATATAAATGAATGCATTCTGCACAATACTGCATCATGTTCTCTGAGTTTATTTAACCTTTAAGATTATTCACTATATGCCACATAGTATGATGTTTTGAAGGTGATATCCTCTGAAAGTATACTGTGCCCACTTGAGGGTGTGTACATTGATAGTCATTTAAAGCCAATCAATGATGTGTTACACTTTGCTCTCCATAGAGTGGAAGCCAGCTCTGTTTGGGAATCAACATAAATGTCCACAAACTGGAAAAACTATACTTCACAACTTTTCAGAGTTATTATTAGCTTTAAATTCAGGGTAGTATTAATTGAAAAATAAACACATATTCAAATCTTGCAAATCTTACTGCCTTCTGTATTTTGTTTGCATATCAAGAAATCATCACTTTCAATAATGGGGGAAAAATGAAGCTTCCATAATAAAAGGAAGAGGGAGAAGAAGAAGAGAAGGAAGAAGACATCTACTACATTTATTTGCTGAGATTTTATGAAACCTAAGAGAAAACTCTGAAGTATATCTATTAAGTTTTGTACCTTCTAGTATAATTATGATTCTCATTTTGCTCTTATGGTACATTCATTTAGTGTATTGTGTAAGCATAAAATTACATGAAAGTGTTGAAATAATAAATTCACACAAAATCTGAGAAAGCAAAATTCACATTTTCATATATTCATTATAGTATTATTTGTACTGTTTATAGAAGTATTTCTATGACTAAAAACCATCTGGATTAGATAAAAGAACTATTTGCATAGATAGAGATGCTACTCTCAAACACCTAAAAAACGAGAGAGAGAGGAGATAGATACTTTCAACCATTCAAGGCTTGGGAATTTCTGAGGAGTTGTGGGATAGAAAGCTATCTTATTAAAGTCTTTTTGGAAATTGCATTTAGAGCCAATATAGATTTGCTAACTGATATCGTAGAGTGCACAGCATGAAGGAATTAAGAGGCCTCATTTTGTTTAGGAGTAGTCAATTCCACAGCATTACAAGGTTTGCAAGCCAGAGCATGAAGAAAACTCAGAGCACACAAGAGAAATAATGCAAATATGGTTAAATGATTAGAGAACACGACCATTAAGATAGAAAATCATTTACCCTAGAGAAAGAAAGCTAAAATCAATCTTCAATGTTAAGCTTGGCTACTACCCAGAGGATGCAATCACTAGATCTACTGAACCCCAAACAGATGGAAGCAATTGTAACAATAGAAAGATATATGTGAGATAAAGGAAGTGAAAGTCTTTCTGACTATGGAAGCCATTAAGCTGTTGAAAGTTCAACGATGTTTTTGTTTTTAGCAAATAAGAAAAATAGCATTCTGAATTTCATGTCCTTGATTTTCTTTATATTATCACCATGTATTTTTGCATCCTTTAACAATATATCTACTTTGGGATATTTCTAGATGTCATACAAATAGAATGATACTGCATATATTCTGCAATATACTTTTACTTGCTAAAAAGTATGTTTAATATAAGTAATTTATTTTTATAACTACTTTATTTTCAGATACCACAAGATATTTCAAGCACATCTTATATTTTCCTTGTCCAAGCAACCTCTTTACCAAGGAGGGTGGTTTCTTTCATTGGAGAATGGTATTTGAAAATCAAAATCTGGGCTCCAAGTGTTCTTATTGCTACTGGGTTCTCATTGCTTTTAAACCCTTTCAGCAGACAGAGTGTGAAGAAATGTGTATGTATACTACTTCATGCATACATTCATACACATTATTTCTGTGTGTGCACATGCACACACACACACACACACCACTTCATACAGATATTTCCAACTCCAGTCCAGAAGCACAGATTTCAGTCTAGTCTTCCTCCTTTACTTATTTAAAACTTTTACTCCCAAACAATAAAAAAATAAACCTGGTTTTTATTTTCTACAATACATCTACTTGTATTTTCAACCATAATGTATACATAAATTAGTTTCAGAATAACTAACCCATATCTCTATAAGAAACCAAGCTACTAACTGCAATGCAGTATTTGTGTGATGCTCTTTTTACATTTAGTTTTAAATTATCCATTCTTTGTGGCATACAGTTCTACAAGTTTTGAAAAAGTCATGGGCCTACCATTATAGTTGTGATTCAAAAAATTTCATCAGCCAGAAAATTCCTTTAAATGCTGCCTTTCGCTGTCAACATCTCCCCTCACCCTAACACCTAGCAACTACAGACTTCTTTTTCATCCTGTACTGCTTAATTTTATGTGTGGACGTGACTGGGTTGAGGGATTCCCATATGCCTCCATGATGAAACATTATTTCTGGATTTGTTAGTGAGGGTGTTTCTAGAAGAGATTATCATTTGAATCAGTGGACTGAGTAAAGAAGATCCACCCTCACCTATGTGGGTGGGCATCCATCCAATCAGCTGAGGGCTCAGTTAGAACAAAAAGCTAGAAGAAAAGCAAATTCTCTATCTCTCTTTTGGAGGTGGAACATTCAGTTCTCACCAGTGGAACTCCCCTCCCTGTTCTCAACTTCCCTGATTCTCGAGCCTTTGGATTCAGGGTGAATTACACCTCTGGCTTTCCTGTCTCCAGCTTGTAGCTAGAATACCTGGGTAGCTTTCAGCCTCCAAACTCACATAAGCCAGTTACCATAATAAATCTTCTATGTCTCTGTACATGTTATTGCTTCTGTTTCTTGGTAGAACCCTGACAACTACACATCCTATAATTTTGCTTTTTATATAATACCTTATGAATGGAATCAGGCAATATGTGACATTTTGAGTGTGGTTTCCTCTGTTTAGCAAATGTATTTGAGATTCATCTATGCTGTTGTGAAAATTAATAGTTATTTTCTTTATTTGCTAAGTAAGTTTCACTGTTTCACTGCACTAGTTTCTTTATCGATTCACTGATGAAAGAATGTCTGAATCATTTCCAGTTTTAGATAATTACCCATAAAGCTGCTGTAAATATTCGTGGAATGGTTTTTACGTAAATAGAGTTTTTCATTTATTGGGTGTAAATACTGAGGAGTAAGATTACTGGGTCCTATGGTAAGTACAAGTTTAATTTTATAATAGAATAAAGAGTTTAAAAATAGATTCACACACAAATATTTCTTTAAATTATGATAACTATGATGCAATTTGATGGGGGAAAGCCTGGTCTTCTCAATATTATGCTGTGGACAATTAAAGATGTTCACAAATTTGTTCACATTTTTTTCCATCGAGATGTGGTCAGATGTGGTTCCTTCCCTTGAACCTGAGCTGCTTTGTGACTGCTTTCACCAACACAGCATGGTGGAATTGATTATAATGCTATTTCTGGACCTTGCCATAAATGGGCTGGTAGCTTCCACCTTGGATTCTTGAAACCATGAGCTACTGTGTAAAAAGTTCAACTACTCTGAGGTCACTGCTCTGTGAAAATCCCAAGTCACATTAAGAAGTCCCAGAGGATGAAACATCATGTGGAGATTAAGATATAGAGAGGGGCCAAGAAGCCCAGGCACCAGACACAAGAGTGGAGAAGCCATTGCGGAAGTAGATCGTTCAAACCCAGGCATCTTCGCAGATAATATAGAGCAGAGATGAACCACCTTGCCAAGCCTTTCCATAATTCCTGACCCAAATAATCATGAAAAAAATAAAATGAGTGTTTTATCCATTTTATTTATTAACATTATTTATTTTAAACTTCTAAGTTTTGGGATAGTTTTGTCTGTTTTGGTTTGGTTGGTTTTTGGCAGAAATTCATCACTAGAACAGTGCTAAAACAATTATATATCCATATTAAAATAAAATTTGACCTCTACTTCACTTCCCATAGCCAAAAATTAATTTGAAAGTGGATTATTGCTCTAAATGTAAAAGACAAAATTATAAACATCTGAAAAAAAGGAGAGAATCTTTATAACTTGAAATTGGGCAAAATTCCTTAAACAAAGTTCAGAAAACACTAAGCCTAAAGGGAAAAGTTGATAAATTATGTTCCAATAAAACTGAAACCTTCTGTTTTTTTTTTTTTTTAATATATCATGTAACATTTCAAAAAGTTTGCATAGATCTGGGACAAGACATTCACAATACATATATTTGCTTAAGGTTTTATTGTATATAGATATAGTTTAGATATTTGTACCCTCCCAAGTCTCATGTTGAACTCTAATCTCCAGAGTTGGAGGTGGGGCCTGTCGGGAGGTGTTTGGATCATAGGGGTGAAGATCCCTCATGAATGGCTTTGGCCATACCCTTGATAATAAGTGAGCTCTCACTGAGTTCACACAAGATCTGCTCACTTAAAAATGTGTAGCAACTCCTCCTACTCTCCCCACTTTTCTCTCACTCTTGCTTTTGCCACAGGACATGCAAGCTCCTGCTTCACCTTCTGCCCTAAGTAAAAGCTTCCTGAGGCTTCCCAGAAGTGAATACCAGTGCTATGCTTCCTGTACAGCCTGGAAAACTGTGAGCCCAATCAAATCTCTTTTCTTATAAATTACCCAGTCTCAGGTATTTCTTTATAGCAACTCAAGAATAGCCTAAAACATGTATCTTTTCCAGTGTCTTTTTTCAACCTATCTATATTTTATCCTTCTTAAAAAGTTATGTCTCAAGATCTTTAAACTTTGTCTTTGAAATATTTACTACAGTTGCCTTTGATGTAGCTACTCAGTTATTAGCTTTGTTTTCTACTTGTGCCATCTTGTTATTCCTTTTCCTTAACTTACTATTTTTCAATATATTTTCATGAAATTGCCAAATTTTTCTCCTCAAATTATTAATGTATTTGGTTTGCATTTATTGATTTTATTTTCTTTTTTCTTTTTAAACAAAGACTGGGTCTTGCTATGTTGTCCAGGCTGGTCTCATACTTTTGGCCTCAAGCGATCCTCCTACCTTGGCCTCCCAAAATGCTGGGATCAAAAACATGAGCCACTGCATCTGGCCTGATTTTATGTTGAACCTCTGTTGCACTTCTGAGTTAAACCACCTGGTCAAAAACTATTTGTATTTTTTATTGTACATTGCTCAGTTATGCTTGCTAATATGTGGCTAAACATTTTTGCATCAATAAAGAGCTAAATTTTTCTTTCTTTTTATATACTCTGGAATCATTATATAAACAATGAAGTTGTTGCTTGACCCCCTGACAAAAACTTCCAACTAAGGTGGTATTCTTTCTTCCTAACATACATATTTTAGGTTTTCCTTAGTCTATTGTGGATAAACTCTGTTAGGTTTTATCTGAAAATGTCATTATTTTGCCCTAATTCTTGTGATTTTTTCCAGAATTCAATTCTGCACCAACAGTTACTTTCTCTCTGGATACTAAATACATCATTCCACTTTCTTGAAGCTTTCACTGATGCTGTTGAGAAATTATTTCTCAGAATAATTATAATCCGACTGAATATAGCTGTCTGTACTTCTGGCTGAGGTTTTAACCCTTTTCCCATTTGCCCTGAGAATACTCATCAGCAGGGCTTGCAGCTGCAGCATTTACCATGAGATAAATTTGCCACAAAATATCTTGCTTTTATTATTATTTTTGCATTATTCTTGTATATCAACTTCAGAAACAGAAAACATCATTCTATTTATATAGCATTCTGTTTTTATTAGTGGTATTTCCATTTACAAAATATAGTAATTCTTCATTGCAAAAAAAAAAAAAAATCAAATCCTGGAAAACGTAGCATTCCTACACGTGATGTAACATTGTTCTCGAACAGCTGCTGGCCAAAGATTCGTTTGATGAATCTGATTTTTCCAAAAGAGACAATTCTCATGACAGACAATTCTGATGTTAGTTCTGTTTAGAAATATCTTTGAAAAAAGTTTTTATATTTTATTTTCACATTGAAAATCAATCAGATTTGCTTCAGCCTCAAAGAGCATATTTATGTAAAATTGTGCTGTCAGGGAGGTGTACTTTTTTTTCTAAACTGGAAAAGGGTTAAATCTCTAATTTATCTTTGGTCACCTGGATTTTTACTGTTATGATAAATTTACTGTTTATATATGAATTTCTTGTTTTTAACCTGACTCTATCTTTCATTTTATTTAACATATCTTCTCTGTTTTTCAACCCATGAAATTTCTTACATTCTTTGAAATTTCTTCATATCTCTTTCCAGTTCACTAATTTGCTCTTCATCTTTGTCTAATCTGCTAATAACCCCATCATATTCAGATTTTGTATTCTGTCATTTTTACAGACTCTCACTTGTAACTAATTTTCAAATCATTCTTTTATATGTTGTGCCTGATAATTCCAACATTTAATGGTGTTCTCAGATTTGATTCTGTGATTTTTTTCTGCTGGCTCAGATTCATCAAGCCTTGCTTATTTTGTTTTGCTTTGTTTCACTTTTGTTTTTACTGTGAGTTCATATTTCTATGGCTATTATTTGAACCCTGAGCTGTGGTCGTTTTCATGGGAAAGGGCTGTTGTCTGGACCTGCCAGGTCCTGGAGGCACTAGAAACCAGGACCACATTACATTGAGTGTATGCTGAGAACTAAGACCACCCAGGAAGTATGAATTCAGTCTATAAAACTGAAATCAGATGGCTTATGGTTACAAAGTCTGAGAGAAAATTTTTCTTTTCCCTCTATACAGCATCAAAGTCCAAGATGGACTATTTTTCTTGTCCTCTCCTGAGAGGTAAATATATGGGACGTAGAGAGGTGATTCTCTATGATTATCTATCTCATACAGACCTGGAGTTGATCCTGTGTTCCCCACTTATGGACAGTCCCGGAAAACAAACTTTATTCCTACAGAAAATTTCCTCAAGGAGAACTTACGTCTGAATTTTGTTTTCCTGTGTTGATTCTTTGGCATCTAAGAATTCCTTACTTTCTTGTGTGTTTACAAGATGCACTCATAAAGAGTCTATTATAATTTCTCTGTCTCTTTCAGCTTTTTTCCATAGGAATCTTAAGGCACTCTAGTCCAAAATATAGCCCTGAAATGGAAAGAAAACTCTACTAATTTTTAATTCCTGTATTGTAAATTTAAATAAAAACCTTCAGTTAGCCAAGTCTTGTATTAAAGGGTTCTTACCTAAAACAATTCTATAGCTTAACAATTGTTACTTAAAATTAAGAAACACAAAGGACAACATTAAGAAATTTGCCTCCTAATAACTCCTTCACCATAAAATTCACTTAAAGAAATATGCTGTCCTTTGAATTCCATCATAGACAAATATCATTTCCATATGGATCTTAATAGTTTGCACTTCAATTAATTTGAAATAAACATTTGTTGGTTGAGTGCTTGAGAATTTTTTTTTTAAGTTACAAGTGGTGACAAGACACAACCACTGCCCTCAAGAAGCTTACACTCCAGTGGGAAAATTATATCAGTAACCAAACAATTACAGCAATTTTATATGTATAAAAGGTAATAAAATAACAATGCATATAGCAATAAAAATAGAAGAAAGGAAGATGTTCCTACCTCAGCCTGTTTGTTTCTCAGAAAAAAAAAAACTGTCACCATGTGGGATTTCTTTAACATGATGTCACCAGAAGAGCAGAATATTAAAAATAATAAATATTTTTCAGGCTCATGAGAGTGTAAGAATGTTTCAAGATATAGGAAGGGAATATAGATAAGGTAAAAGTACAGAGATATAAAGCAGCACTGTGTGTGCAGAAAACAACAGAGTTTAGTAGCATGAGAATTCACAGTGCAAGAAGAGCTTGTGAGAGCTGACACTAGACAGCTTGCCCCAGGGCACAGACAGAAGTTTGGATTTTATCTTCTTTTTTTGTTATTATTATAATACTTTAAGTTCTGGGGTACATGTGCAGAACATGCAGGCTTCGTGCCATGGTGGCTTGCTGCATCCATCAGCAACAAGTTTCCCATTGGTTACTTGGTATACATCCTATGTAAATGAAGGAGTGCCCCCCCACAACCAGTCTGATTGGTTATGGAAGGCAACCAGAGGCTGAAGTACAGTTACAAAGGTATAAAATTTAGACAAATTTAGACTAGGCCCACCACCAATCTGATTGGTTACAGGAGGGGACCAGTCCGATGTACTTCTCATTTTTTATCTGCAAAGTACAAAAGGGGAGGGCTGCAAAAGGAGTAGCCTTTGATCCTTTTGTTACTTGGGCACGCAAAGTTGGAGTTTCCTTTTGATTTATTTCTTGGAAGTCAGCATAAATTGGCCTTAGATTTCCTGCCTCCAGATTTCATTCTCCTGCCTCACCAAGATGATGTCATTAGGAGGTCCCACCTTTGGGAGGTGATTAGGTCATTGAGGGAAGAGCCCTAATTAGTGGGATTAGTGCTCTTATAAAAGAGGCCCAAGAGAGACCCCCAGCCCCTTTAAACATGTGAGGACACAGCTAGAAGACAGCTATCTATGAACCAAAGAGCAAATCTTCCCCAGACACTGAACTTGCTAGGACCTTGAATCTGCTTCTCCATTATGGTTGTTGGCACCGTTGTCATCATGATTCTTCCAGGACTCAGGCTTACGGAGCAGCCAGTGATTTTGACATAAGCATTATGATTACAGAGGAAAAGAAAGGGAGCATGGCAAATCACTCAGTGGCTTCAGAGTTTCCAACTGGAAGTCATACTCTGCTTTCATTTTATTGGCCAAATTAAGTCACTTGGCTCGCAGTTTATTAAAGCAAGTCACACAGACACACCTAACTTCAAGTGGGTGGGGAAGTACAATACTAACATGAACTTGGAAAGAGAATCAGAAATATTTGGTAGACAGTTTATAATGACTACATAAACTGCTTTTAGTATGGGACGTTAGGCAGGCCAATTAACATTTCTAAGCTTCCAACAATAATAGAAAATATTTCATAGGATTGTTTTGAGGAAATAAACTAATACATGGGAAGTATTTAGTGTAGTGCCTGAAAACCCCAGTAGTAAGTAAATGTGAGCTATTATGACTACCACCACTATCATCATCATTATTGTGAGTTATAGCTAAATCAATTTTACTCAAGTATTGTTAAAAATATTTGATATATGTGTGCATGTGTCTTTATAATAGAACAATTTATAATCCTTTGGATATATATCCAGTAATGGGATTGCTGGGTCAAATGGAATTTCTATTTCTAGGTCCTTAAGGAATCACCACACTGTCTTCCACAATGGTTGAACTAGTTTACACTCCCACCAACAGTGTAAAAGTGTTCCTATTTCTCCACATCCTCTCCAGCATCTGTTGTCTTCAGATTTTTTAATGATCACCATTCTAACTGGCATGAGATGGTATATATTTTTGTCTTGGATTATCTAATATTTTTTGAATGATTTA
>CAUYQU010013689.1:0-16240 GCA_963574635.1 Cheracebus regulus | reverse complement strand
AGATAGAAAATTAACAAGGATATCCAGGACTTGAACTCAGACCTGGAACAACTAGACTTAACAAATATTTACAGAACTCTCCTCCCCAGATCCACAAAACATACATTTTTCTCAGTATCACATTATACCTATTTTAAAAGTGACCACGTAATTGGAAGTAAATCACTCCTCAACAATTGCATAGCATTTCACAGGTTAAATAAAATATTGGTTGGCTGCTTATTTGTTATTTTCATCCCCTATTCCTTCCTGTCTCCATTGTTAAGCACAATTATTGGCATAAAAGAGGTTTTTCCTACTCATTTTTAAACTGCATTCTAGCCTGGGCAATAAAACAAGAATCCCATTCTCTCTCCCTCTTTCTCTTCCTCTTTCTCTCTTCATTCCTTTTTTCTTTCTTTTGCTGTTTCTTTCTTTCTCCTTTTCTCTTTTTCTAAAAAAAAATAAAAATAAAAAAAATTTTTTTAATAAATAAATAAATAAATAAGAAATTGAAGAGGACACAAACAATGAAAAGATATTTTATATTCATGGATTGGAAGAAACAATATTTTTTAAATGCCCACACTACCCAAAGTAACCTACACATTCAATGCAATGTCTATCAAAATGCCAATGACATTCTTCACAGAAATAGGAAAAATAATGCTAAAATTTAAGTAAAACCACAAAAGAATCCAAATAGACATAGCAATCCTGAGGCGGGGGTGCTGGGGGAAGCTGGAGGTATCACATTACGTGGTTTCAAATTGTAATACCTAATATAGATGTATAATCCATATTAGGTTATATATATAATATATATAATAGCTAAGTATAGTAACCAAAAGCATGATACTGACATCAAAACAGATATATAGACCAGTGGGACAGAATAAAGCACCCAGAAATAATGTCATGCACTTACAGTCAAATCATTTTTGAGAAAGGCATCAAGAACATACATCGGGGAAAGAACAGTCTCTTCAATAAATGGTACTTGGAAAACTATATGTCCATTTGCAGAAGAATTAATCTAGACCCCTATCTCTCACCATATACGAAAATCAAGTTGAAGTAGATTAAATACTTTAATACCTAAAACTATGAAACTACTAGAAGAGAACACTGAAGAAACACTCGAGTTTATTGGTCTGGGAAATATTTCTTGAGTAAGGTCTCAAAAGCACAGACAACCATAGCAAAAATGGACAAATCAAATCACATCAAGCTAAAGTTTCTACACAGCAAAGAAAACAATAAAAATAAGTGAAGAGACCACCACAGAATGGGAGAAAATATCTGCAAACTATCCATCTGATAAGGGTTTAATAGCCAGAATATATGAGAAGCTCAAACAACTTTATAGGAAAAAAAATCTGATTGAAAAATGGGCAAAAGATCTTAATACACATTTCTCAAAAGAAGACATATACATAGCCAACAAGTATATAAAAATTACTATTCATCAGAGAAATGCAAATCAAAACAAGGAAATATCTCACCCCTGTCTTTCTGATAAATGGCTTTTATCAGAAAGACAGGCAATAATGAATGTTGGTGAGAATGTGGGGAAAAGGGACCCTCTTACACTGTTGGTGGGAATGTAAATTAGTACAGCCACTGTGAAGAACAGAACAGAGGTTCCTCAAAAGTAATAAATAAATTAAAAATAGAACTACCATGTGGTCCCACAATCCCACTGCTAGATATATATCCAAAAGAAAGGAAATCAGTATATCGAAGAGACATCTGCATTCTTATGTTTATCACAGTACTATTCATGATAGCCACAGTATGGAATCAACCTAAGAATCCAGCAGCGGATGAATGGATAAAGAAAACATGGTATGTATACACAGGGAAATATCATTCAGCCATAAAAAGAATGCAGTCTTGTCATTTGCAACAACATGGATGAAACTGGAGGATATTATGTTAAGTGAAATAAGCCAGGCAGAGAAAGACAATATTGCATGTTCTCACACATATGTGGAAGCTAAGAAAAATATTGAACTCTTAGAGAGTAGAATGATGGCCATCAGAGGATGGGAAGCGTAGGAGGAAGGAGGGGATAAAGAGGGGATAGTTAATGGGTACAAAAATAGAGAAAGGGAATAAGATTTAATGCTCAGTAGCACAATAGGGCAACTATAGCTAACAGTAATTTATTGCATATTTCAATATTAACTAAGAGTGGAATTGGAATGTTTTTAATAACAAGGAAGTGATAAATGCTTGAAGGAATGGATATTCCAGTTACCTTGATTTGATCATTACACATTGTTTGCATATATAAAGATATCACGTTTCCCATACATAAGTGCAACTATTATGTATTCATAACAAAATTTTTTTAATTAAAGTTTTTAGGCTTCCTAGATTACTTCTTCTAATAATTCACAACCAAAAAACACTCCTACCAAACCCTAGAAGAAGATAATATATTTAATTTTATAAATGTTGAACAAGGAACAAAATATGTTTTAGGTCAGAAGATACAGCTGAGACCATATTGAACAGAGATTAAGTGAAACTCTGCACAATAGGCAGTGAGACCCCTGAGGCCACAGGCTCCCAGAAGGCTGAGAAATTGGTTTATGTCTATTTTACCCCTAGCCATACAGCAATTGGTGGATTCTTCACTGAAGAAAATAAGTAACCTAAGGAGGGGTAAGCCTATGAATGCTGACACCGAGATACCCCCAACAAAATATCCTCATTTCTGTAAATCACCTTAGAGTGAAACCTAACCCAAAGTTTCTAATGAGTTACTGAGTGTCTCATTCATATATGAAAGGGCAAGATTCCATTCTGTTAATGGCAGAGAAGCTGGTATTACTAAGCCTCCTGCATATAAAAATTACAATCTCTGGACTAAATATAAACACAGTTACTTAAATGTGCAGAATAACAGCCAAAATCAGAAAACTAGAAATGATGTAACCCATGAAAGAAAGAAACTTCTGAATGAGATGTACATTTACTTGGCATTTTCTCTGAGGGCACTCTGCAAGCAGTACAGGACAGCTACAACTCAAATGGAAAAATTTTGGTCTTATTAGCTTGAGGTATCAGAAAACAGAATTCAAGGCTGGCGAACAGATTGGAATTTGAGAAAGAAAATCCAGAAAGAAGGGACCACAGTGAAAGAATAAAAAAATTAATCTGTATATAAACTAGCATCAAATACTAGGCTAACCACTGAACTACAAATGTGTAGAGGAGACTCTTAAGGAACCCAGCAGAAAGCAATAAGCAATAACTGGAATGTAAAAAGAGCTAAGAAATTTTTGCCGTTGCCCCTCATAGAGGGACAAGGTTTGGAGTATAAGTCCCACCAAGATAAATGTGTGTTAGGGGAAATACCCAAAAACAGACAAATCAAAAATACCTCTTAAAGTAAAAGAGAACAAACTTAGGAATCTCAACAATGAGTCATTGCCAATGTCCAGTATGCAATAAAAAAAATTACTATACCTGTGAAGTGACAGGAAAATGAGAACAATGGTCTTTAAAAAATTTAATCAAAGGAAACCAACCCCAGAGTGATTCATATGTTGATATTCACATAAAAAGGATGTAAAACCATTATTATAAATGTTTAAAGAATTAAAGAAATTATTATCATAACGAAATGGGAGATAAACAACAAAAGATGATCATAAACAAATGGGGGATCTTACCAGAGAAATGAAAACTATTAAACTGTTAAAACTATTAAAAGGGAACAATTGAAAACTTGAGAACTGATAAACAATTTACATTAAAAAGAAAAAACACTGAATAGGTTTAAAGAAAAGCGCAGTTTGCAGAAGGAAGGGTGAGTAAATCGAGGATACAAATGGTATCCAACCTCCAGGGTAGCCCCCAGTGATCTTCACCTCCAGGTATTCATGTCTTCTGAATTCCACTTTTACACTGAATTATTGTTGACCCATGTAACAAATAGAATATGGTGGAAGTGAAGGTATGTGACTTCAAAGGTCATAAAAACATAGCAGATTCTGTCTTTATCTCTCAGATTATTCATTGAGGGAAGACAGCTTCCATGACAATAAGGACACTCAGGTAACCCCATGGATGGGCTAATGTGAAGAGGAACCATCTTTCTAGTCATGAGTGAGCCACCATGGAAATAGATTCTCCAGCCTCAATCAAACCTTCAGTGACTATAACCCAGTCATCATCTGACTGCAAACTCATGAGAGATCTAAGCCGAAACTACCCAAGTGAACAATTCAAAATTCCAAATGATTCAGAATTGTGCATTTATAGAAATTATGAGAGATAAATGATTTTTGCTGTCTTAAGTCACTCAGTTTAGCAGTAATTTGTTATGCAGAAGTAAAGAAGTAATAAAAATATAGCTATAGAAGTTATCCAATCTAGAGAACAAAAACAAAAAAAAATTTAAGTCTCAGTGAACTATAGGATACTATCAAGATATCTGACATGCAACTGGAGTCCTAGGAAGAAAGGAAAAATAGGGCAGAAAATGTGTTCGGAAAAAAAAAAGGCTAAAATTTTCTCAAATATCAGTAAACAACTTCAACTTACTGATCCAAGAGTCTCCGCAACCCGGACTAAATAAATGAAAATAAAACTATACCTAAGTCCATCTAAATCAAATGTTTGAAAACAGAAGATATCTTTTTAAGTTTTGAAAGCATCCTATTGCCCTGCATGAGAGACAGAGAGGAAGAGATTACACATTTCAGGAAAGTAATGATACAAACCATAGATGACTCCTTATCAAAAATAATGTAGGCCAAAAAAATAACCAAACGATATCTGTAAAGTCATTTAACTTTGAAGATATTTAACTTCCAAAAGAAAAAAAAAATACTATAGATACAGTGTTCTATAACTAACAAAAATATCCTTCATAAATGAAAGTCAAGTAGAAACATTTTCAGGTAAACGATGAAAGAATGCATAGACAGGAGATCTGCACTGTAAGGCATTCTAAAGGAATTTCTGGGAGGGAGCTGAAAAGAAAGGGCAAACGCAAACTCAGATATATGGAAAAGGACGCAGAGTGGCAGAAATGGGAAATATATGTAAATATAAAAGAAATATGTCTTGGTCTTTTAAAAATTTATTTATAAGACAACCTACAATGTAAAGCCAAAATTATACATGAAATTTTGTAGTTTAAAAATATATGTGGAAGTATAATGTAACACAAGATTTTAAAAATAATTTCCTATATATGATATTCAAGGAAAGGCAAAACTGAAGTGGCAGAATGCACATCAAAGGAAACTGACCCCCAGGATGATTCATATGTTGATATTCACGCAAAAAGGATTTAAAACCGCTATTATAAATGTTTAAATAATTAAAGGAATTATCATAACAAAATGGAGGTTTGTTCTATGGGGCTAAAGTGGGAGGCAATCAAATGCAAAAGGCTCTAAGGAATTTGGGGAGTGATAGAAAGGTTTTGTATCATGATTATGGTGGTGATTACAGGATTTTATTCATTTGCCAAAACTCTTTGTATTATACTTTTTAAATTGATAAATTTTATTGTACATAAGTTACATCTTAATAAAGACAATTAAAATTAAAGGCACAGTCCATGTTCTAACTTGGGTAAAATTAGAAGTCTATTAATATCGGAAAGAAAGAAGTTAAATTGTGGCCATGTACAGATGACTTGGTTGTTTTACAGAAAATTCTAAATGTTGATTTATACTACTAAAATTGATCAGTGAATTTGTCAAGGTGACAGTATACAAGATCAATATAAAACAATCAATTGTATTCCCACATACTAATAGGAAATGATAGGAAAATTCAATAAAAACATTTGATTTACAATAAAATAAAAAGCATAAACTTAGGAATCAATTCAACAGACGATATCCAAATCTTCTACAGTTAAAATTACTAAATATTGCTAAGAGAAATTTTTGCAAATCAAAACTACAGTGAGAAACAATCTTATACCAGTCAAAATGACAATTATTAAAAAGTCAAAAAAAATAACAGATGCTCTTGAAGCCACAGAGAAAAGGGAACGCTTATACACTGTTAGTGGAAATGCAAATTAGCCAGTATAGAAAGCAGTTTGGAGATTTTTCAAAGAACTTAGAACTACCATTTGACCCAGCAATCCCTTTACTGAGTATAGACGTGAAGGAAAATAAATCATTCTGCCAAAAAGACACTTGCACTTACATGTTAATTGCAGCACTATTAATGATAGCAAAGCCAGAATCAACCTAGGTATCCATCAGTGGTGAATTGGATAAAGAAAATGTGATACATATACACTGTGGAATACTACAAACCCATAAAAAATAGTAAAATCATGTCCTTTGCAGCAACATGGATATAGTTGGAGGCCATTATCCTAAGTGAATTAACAGAGGAACAGAAAACTAAACATCACATGTTCTCACTTATAAGCAGGAGCTAAACTCTGAGTAAACATGAACATAAAGGTGGGAGCAACAGACACTGAAAACTACTGGAAGCAGGAGAGAGAAAGAGGTGGACAGGATGAAAAACTACCCATTGGATACTACACTCACTACCTGCATGATGATATCATCCATGCCTCAAACCTTGGCATCACGCAGTATACCCATAAAAGAAACCTGCACGTGTACCTTCTGAGGGCAAAATAAAAGTTGAAAAACTCTAAGTGGAAAGATATGTCATGCTCATTGACTGAAAGACTCAATATTGTTAACATGTCAATTCTCTCCCTAACTGATATGCAGAGAAAGACTAATCTTTTTTTTTTTTTTTGAGATGTAGTCTTGCTCTGTCACCCAGGCTAGAGTGCAGTGGCATGATCTCGGCTCACTGCAACTCTCTGCCTCCCAGGTTCAAGTGATTCTCCTGCCTCAGCCTCCCAAGTAGCTGGGATTATAGGTGCCCAACACTGCACCCAGCTAATTTTTGTATTTTTAGTAGAGATGGGGTTTCACCATTTTGGCCAGGCTGGTCTCAAACTCCTGACACCGTGATCTACTTGCCTTGTCCTCCCAAAGTGCTAGGATTACAGGTGTGAGCCACTGTGACCGGCCAGACTAATCTTAATAGGCTTTGTCTGTAGAAAATGAAAAATTTATTCTAACATGTGTAAAGAAATACAAAACATCTGGGATACCAAAACAATCTTGAGAAGAACAAAGATGAAGAACTCTATCTGATTTTAAAATGTATTATAAAGTGACAGAAATAAAGACATTGTAATATTGGTGTAACAAAAAAGAGAGGTCAATGGTAAAGAATGGAGTACGGAAATAGAATTATATACATGTGGTCAATTTAATTTTGAAAAAGATATCAAAGCAATTAAATAGGCAAAGGAAAGTTTTACAGTAAATGGTACTGAAATAATTAAATAAACACATAGGAAAATATGAACTACAATCTTTTTCTTGTACCACAAAGATAAACTTAATTTAAAATAAACTTTTTATATAGAAGCTAAAACTATCATAGCATTTCTAAAAAAGACAGTAAAGAATATCTCCAGGAACTTACAGTAGATAAAAATATCTTAGACAAGACACAATGAGCTCTAAATATAAAAGAAAAAGATTTTAAAATTGCAATTTGTCAAATTTAGAAACTTCTGTACAGCAATAGACACAAATAAGAATGTAAAAACAGAAGCCACGAGCTGAGAGTAAGTTTCTCAATAAGAATATTTGACAAATAATATGCATGCAGAATATACAAACCCTTAGAAATCAGTAAGAAGAAAACTAAAAATATGATCAATGGACTTCTAATGTCTGCTGTGGAGATAGAGAGCTGGAAAGAACAATGTTTTCCACCCTTACAGAAACAACAAAAAATGCAAGGTCAAGATTTTCTTGAAAACTTCAGAGAAGCGAGGTCACAGGAAAAGCAGCTAGTCTAAAATCTAAGGAGAAAAAGATGCCTATGAGGAAAGGTGGCACTTGCTAACCTGGAACAAATACAGCCAGACATCAGTTAGAATTTGGTTAGAAGAGTTAATAAATTGGCGGGTGTATTAGTTTATTTTCATACTGCTATAAAGAACTGCCTGAGACTGGGTAATTTATAAAGGAAAGAGGTTTAATTGACTCACAGTTCAGCATGGCTGGGGAGGCCTCAGGAAACTTAACAATCATGGTGGAAGGCAAAGGAGAAGCAAGGCACTTTCTTCACAAGGCACCAGGAAGGAAAAGTGCTGAGCGAAGGTAGCAGAGCCCCTTTAAAAATCATCAGATCTTGTGAGAATTCACTCTCACAAGAACAGCAGGGAGGAACTGCTCCCCATGATTCAATTACCTCCGCCTTGTTTCTCCCTTGATGTGAGGACCATAATTTAAGATGAGATTTGGGTGGGGAAACAAACACTAACCATATCAGGGGGTGTTGCATGTGGGTTCACAAAGCCCCTGGGAGCCACATACTCCTATGTATAGGGGGAGTTTACATCTTCTTGCAGTCTTTTCTGCATAGACTCTTCTGGGCATACAAAAAAAGAAGGGATGAGAGTCCTGAGAAAGTATGCCTCATGATGCAGACCTGGAGGATAAGAATGGTAACTGCCATGAAGAGGGTACAAAATCAGCCAAGACCTTCTTCCTTATCTCCCCTAATAAATAGAAGCCTTCATCTACAAGTGGTTTTGGCAAGAAGCATTGTCATCTTTAGGCACTGGGACAAACCCAATGTAGCTGGAGGAAGGGAACAGGGAAAAGTCCCCTTTTCCTGGAGGAAGAGGCAGGAATATGTGCTGAACACAGAACTACAGATGGTGAAAAGGCAAGAGTTCTGAGGTCACGTTCCCAAGACCCAAGTATATAGGGCCTCCTAAGACTGAAGTTTAATCAAAACAACAGAGATCATCCCCTCTTTTCTCTAGTACCAAGCTGACAAGCATCAGATAACAAGTAACAGTGGGGTGCTGATAGGAAAGTTGTAAGATATGGGAGACAGACCCTCTCAGCTAATGCAAATGAGAGAACAAAAGCTGAGTGTGGAGCAGATAGAGGAACCTGCTCAGGAAAACCAGGCTCCACCCAAAACAAAAGACATTGTTAGAGAAATCTGAAGCATGTGGTACACCGAAGATAAGCATAGCATGAATAAACTGTAAATCCAACCAGTATCCTCAGTAGATTAACCCAAACCTCCACACTAAATGCCTAGCAGAAGGGAAGGCATACTCCTTACAGGCATGAAAACTACCTATTTCTAATCTCCAACAACAAGATGCACACATTAAACACAAAATTATGAGCAAACAAAATGGCAAGAAATAAACAACATACTGCTAAGAAACAAAGCTATAAACTGGACTGGACTCAGATATGACAGAGATGTTAGAATTATCTGACAGCAACTGAAAAATAACTTTGACTATGATGTTAACAACTGTAATGAAAAAAGTGAAAACATGACACCAGTGGAAAATTTCAACAAGGAGATGAGAACTAAAAGAATCAGATGAAATTTCAAGGAATAAAACCCCCTATGATAACATAAATGAAGAGTGCCTTCAACACACTCATCAGCAGACGTGGCACAGCCTAGGGAAGATTCAGTGAACTTGAAAGTAGATCAATCGAAAACACTCAAACTGAAACACAGAGCATCCAAGACCAATGGGACAATCTTAAAAATTCCATGTCGTCTCACATATGCCTACATGGAATGCCAGAAAAAGAAGAGGACAGAAATTTTCTCCCATTCTGTAGATTGTCTGTTCACTTTGTTGATAGTTTATTTTGCTGTGTAGGAGCTCTTTAGTTTAATTAGATCCCATTTGTCAATTTTTGCTTTTGTTGCAGTTGTGTTTGGTGTCTTCATCATGAAATCTTTGCATGTGCCTAGGTTGTCTTCCAGGGTTTTTATAGTTTTGAGTTTTACATTTAAGTCTTTAATCTATCTTGAGTTAATTTTTGCATATGGTGTAAAGAAGGAACTGGAGGCCATTATTCTTAGCAAACTAACACAGGAACAGAAAACCAAATACCATATATTCTCACTTATAAGTGGGAGCTAAATGATGAGAACTCATGGACACATAGAGGGGATCAATACACACTGGGGCCTACTTGAAGGAGGAGAGAGAGTATCAGGAAAAATAACTATTGGGTACTAAGCCTAATACCTGGGTGATGAAATAATCTACACAACAAACCCCTGTGACTTAAGTATACCTATGTAACAAACCTACAGATGTACCACTGAACTTAAAATTTAGAAAACAAAAAAAGAATAGGACAAAAAAAATTGAAGAAATAATGGCTATGAATTTTCCAAAATCAGTAACATACACCAAATCACAGTAACAAGAAACTTAGAGAACCATAGAAGGATAAACATCAAGTGTATGTGTGTGCGTGTGTGTGCGTGTGTGTGTGTGTGTGTGTATCTGGGCATATAATATTCAATCTACTGGAATCAAAAGGCAAAGAGAAAATTTGAATGTAGTTGGAGAAAAATCATACCACGCACATATAAAAATGTTAAATTTTTAAAAAGAGAAAATATATTCACTAAGGGGAAATAACCTAAAAAGATAAGAAGGCAAATTGATGAAATAAAAATACTGTATACTCAGCCCAAAGTTTGTTCCTTAAAAAGATCAATAAATTGATGAACTCCCAAATAGAGAGATTAATAGAGAAAGAGATACAAGTAACCATTATCAGGATTAAAGCAGGGGAAATCACAACAAATTTGATAAATTCTAAAAGTAGTAAGAGAATATTATAAACTTTTGAATAAAATATTTCTTAGAAAAACACCATTTACTAAAACTGATGAAAAAATAATTAAAAACTACAAACTTTGGATAGCTCTATAAATACTAAAGAAGTTGAATCTTTAATTGAAAAGGTACACACACACACACACACACACACACACACACACACACACACACACAAGCTCCAGACCCGGATGGGTTCACCTGAAAATTCTACATTTTAAGAAAGAACGCCAATCTTATACAAACTTCCAGAGAATTTTTAAAAAGAGAACAATTCTTAACTTGTCCTTAGAAGCCAGGATAAGCTGGTTTACAACAAGTAGGTCATGGCTGGACACGTTGGCTCATGCCTGTAATCCCAACACTTTGGGAGGCCCAGGAAGGGTGATAACCTGAGGACAGGAGTTCGAGACCAGACTGGCCAACGTGGTAAAATCCCGTCTCTACTAAAAATACAAAAATTTGCTGGGCAGGTCAATGTGCACCTGTAATCCCAGCTACTCAGTAGGCTGAGACAGGAGAATCACTTGAACCTGGGAGGCGGAGGTTGCAGTGACCCAAGATTATGCCATTGCACTCCAGTCTGCCCAAGATCATGCCATTGCACTCCAGTCTGGGTGACAGAGCAAGACTCTATCGCAAAAAAAAAACAACAACAAAAAAAAACAAGTACGTTGCAAGGAAGAAAATTTTCAGGCAAATATTATTTATGAATTAACATTTTCTTAAGCAAAATATAAAAATTTTACTACTTAATGACTGAATTGTGTTTATCCTAAGGATTCAAGATTAACTTAACATTTCAAAATCAGTCATATCTTTTACCTACATTAGCAAAAAGGGGAAGAAAAAATTATATGGTCTTCTCAATAGAGGCAGAAAAAAATGATAAATGTCAATCCATTAATGATTGAAAACACAGAAGATACTTTAAAAACCAGAATAGTGTCTGCAACAAAATTCATATTTAATAGAGAGATGCTGAAAAGCCTGCCTCTGAAATCAGAAATTGTACAAACTTGCTCTCCATCACTACTTTCACTTTTACTCAATATTGTACAGGAAGTCTTATCCAGTATAATAAGACAACATACAAAACAAAACAAAAACCTAAAAGGAATAGTATTGAAAAGAAAACATCTATTATTATCACAGAAAATATGATGACTTGTGTTGAAAATCCAAAAAGAATCTAAAATGAATTCCAGGAGAACTATCCCACAACCCTACACGGCTGGTCTTCCCTGGACACCATGAACCACACTGTCCAAACCTTCTTCACTCCCACCAACACCGACCGCCCCCCAACTATGAGATGCTGAAGGAGGAGCATGAGGTGGCTGTGCTGGGGGCGCCCCACAACCCTGCTCCCCTGACATCCACCGTGACCCACATCCATAGCGAGACCTCCATGCCCACCCAAGTCGTCTGGTCCCTGTTCAACACCTTCTTCGTGAACTCCTGCTGCATGGGCTTCAGCCTTCACCTATTCCTTGAAGTCTAGGGACACGAAGATGGTTGGTGACCTGACGGGCCCAGGCCTATGCCTCCACTGCCAAGTGCCTGAACATCTGGGCCCTGGTTTTGGGCATCATCATGACCATTCTGCTTATCATCATCCCAGGACTGATTTCGCAAGTCTATCGATAGATCAAGAGGAATCATCCAGGCCAGGGGCTCTGCCCGTGACCTGTTTCCCACGTACTCCACCTTCCATTCCTCGCCCTGACCCTGAGCCGCGTCCTTATGAGCCCTTTATACTCACACACTTTTCTACGATGGTGTTCAATAAAGTGCATGTGTTCCTGGAAATAAAATAAATAAAAAATAAATAGAATAAAAATAAAAGTAAAATGAATTCCAAAAATTAATGAATTTATAGTTACTAAATACAAAGTCAATTTGCAACATTCAATATAAAAATTGTATTCCTGTATATAAGTAGTAACTAAACAAGAAAAAAATCTATAGTGTTCAGGAGAAACAAAATTAAACTTTTAAAATAGAAAAAATAAAGTTTAAAAATCACTAGCACGTAACATAATAAAGCAGATGTATCAGTCTGGAATTGTGAGAGGTGGTAGAGAAGAAAAATCAGAAACAGAAAACAAATAAAAGTAGGCTACAAATCCTGTCCCTTGTAGGTAGAGATATTCTGATTAAATGTGGACGTTGACAGAAAGTTATAAGGTTAAATATACATCTCAAAAATATAAGAATAAAAATGAGAAGAATAGAAAGTGTATAGCTTTCCAACAACAAGGTGGAGGAAGAGGAAATAGGACAAACAAAGCCTGATAGACAAAAAGCAGAGAGGTTAAAAAAAAAAACCTCCAAAATCATGAAATATTTAAATGGCAGCATATGGGATGCTATGGTGCACTGTCAAGGTTATTTCATTCAAAGGTAACATCCTTTCTGAGGGGCAGCCTGCATTCAATAACTGATCTCCGACTCCTTCCCTCAATTCAGGACAACTCCTAAGGTCCTTCTCATCTTGAGCTCTCCGTGAGACTCGCTGAGACCTCTGATATTGCACTTCAGCCTCTCCTTCTGCCCAGTCTTTCCTGTACTCCCTCACGGGTTGTTTCTGATTATTCCTCAAAACCTTTTCAGATGCGTATGCTTGTCTTCTCTGTCTTAACGAATGTTTGTCAGGGGACCTGATTTCAGACAGTTGGTGCCAAGTGGAACAAGAAAGCAGAACTTTAAGCATAGAATTTTGGAGCCAATCACCCACCAGGTGGCTAACAATTAAGATCTCATCATCGGTAGCAAATGGAGTGTGAAGATCCTGGAATACTGTGGCAACATATTCTGATGACATGTTGCTTAACAAATATATGCAAAGCTGAGTGGCTTAAAATAACTATTTTATTACCTCTCATGATTCTGCGAGTTAATTAGGCTTAGCAAGGCAGTTCTCCAGCTTCAATGATGCTGGATGAGGTTGTAGTCATCTGGAAGCTTAATTGGGCTCATTCACTTGTTTGGAAGCTGAGGCTAGCTGAGGCTTTGAGATCACCTGGAACTCGTGAGCAGTGTGCCTGTAAGTGGACTCTTCACAATATAGCAGCTGGGTTCCAAGAGGAACATACCAAGAACAAGGTTTCTGAGAGAGAAGAACTAGAAAATGCAAGATCATTTAAAGACTAAAGCCAGAATTTTGTATAGTACAGCATCACTTACACCATATTCTATTATCAAATGTAATCACAGCAAAGAATAGATTCAAAGAGAGAGAAAGCAGGACAAGGAATATGTATATGAAAGGTGGGGTAAAACTGAGCCACCTTAGAAGACTAGCTAATGCACAGTATAATTGTTAAAATTTCACTGGTGGTGAACTCAGAGGGTATAATAGTGAAGGAAAAGCACTGATAGGTGCAGTATCTCAAAAGTTTGAAAAGTTTTGGAAAAGTAATAACTATAGACAATGGAATGAAATATATTTTGCTGCATGCAACCAAGGCACCAGAGAAAGAAAACAAAATGCTGAGGATGATTAATCATGAACTACAGGCAAAGTGAGAAAGCCAGTGGGCTTCCTTGGCAGTTTTTGAAGAAACTGTCAACTACTGCGGCAGGGCAGCAGAAAGAGTGGTGGATCAGGTACAGGACTTATTTATAAAGCTGGCCAGCTGCAAAAACACTTAATCCTCAATCTTGGAAGTGCTGCTAAACCCAGGTCAGTTTCTTTTTTGAAAGGAGTCTTGAGATGGAAACTTCTTGGCTGACACACTAAAGAAATTTGAAACCCCAGTTTCCCTGAACCATCTGCAGAAGTGTCCCACTCCTCCCTATTAAAGGCTATTGCACCTCCCTTGACTGAAGATGCTACAGAGACCTCTGGCTTATAAGACAGTGTGCATCTTCTTCAGGATCTGTCCCACCAATCAACAATCAAAACTGTTTTTGGAAAGTACCGTTAAATACAACATTTGGCAATTATAATGAAAAAAAAAAAAACTAGAAAAGATGTGGATAAGCAACATTGTAAGTGCAAAGAAAATTTAAAATTATATTAGAGCCAGAATCATAGGAAAATATTTTGATTATCTTTATGCCAGACATTTAGAAACTAAGTGAAGTGTATCACTTCACAGAAACGTATATAATAACGAATTCAAGAAGTCAAAAATACAAGTATTATGAATAAAGAAATGAGCAGGCAACTAAAATATACTCTTTAAAAAGATCTTAGGTCCAAGTAATTTCATAGAATTTTACAACACTTCAAGTAGGAGACACTTTTTATATCAATTATTCCAGAGCAGAAAAAATTATGAAAAGCTGTGTAAGTCATTCTATGAGAATAGCCAAACTCTGCCATCAACAAAGGACAAAATGTATACAAAAAAGAGAAAGAGAATTAAATTTGTCCCCATATGCATGCATATTAAAATCCTAAAGTAAATATTAACATACCAAACCCAGTAGAAAAGTAAAGAATACTGTACTTCATACTCAAGTATAAGTTATTTCTGTCTTAGACATTTGCAAAAATCAGAGAACAATTTCTTCTCTGGACATATATATGATAAAAAAAAAGAGGAAGAAATTTCAGGATATGAAGAAATTTAGAAAGTAGAGTGTTATTGCATTAACTACTTATTGTATACCCAATATTATATTACACAAAATTCAAAAATTGTCACAGTGTTTTCAGCCTTTGCTTATGAGATTCTGTTTCTTTTTCTTTTTTAATGTATCTGAACTAATACTGACTCCTATCTTTATGGGAGATAAACTGATCTTGGTCTAACCTCTCCTGGTGCAGCTTTATTAGCAGTGATTCTAACCAGTTGTTCCATTTCCTTATTCATACTGGTTAAATTGTAAAGTTCCTCTCTGTTCTTTGGTAGGAAAAGGAGAGGAAAATTTTGAGATATATACTTACAAGGGAGAGTCTAACCAAGGGTTTTTCAGAACACGTACTTAAACATTAGAAAATAAATGTATATATCATTATTAGTGTACTAATGGAGAAAATCCATTAGATTATATTCAGTACCTATTAATGATTCAAAAAATTAGCGAGCAGAGACCAAAGACATAATTCTAATAAAGGATGCTTACATGAAATCTATAGAAAATACCATAGTTGATGGCAAAAATGCGAGAAATATCCTCACTAAACACAAGAACAAGAAGGGGGTACCTGTTGTGTCTATGGCATCCTCACTGTAATAAAGATACAAAAGAAAGAAAAAAGAGGCATTGCTATGGGAAACAAAGAGATAAAGCTAACACTTTTCTTTTTTTTTTTTTTTTTTAGAATAAAAAGAATGAAAGAGAGAAAGGAATAGGAAGAGATTTTAGAAAAAGAAAAGGAGAAAGAAAGAAACAGCAAAAGAAAGAAAAAATGAAAGAGAAAGAGGAAGAGAGTTTAGAAAAAGAGAGAACAGGAGAAAGAAAGAAACTGCAAAAGAAAGAAAAAAATGAAAGAGAAAGAAAGAGGAAGAGATTTTAGAAAAAGAGAGAAAAGGAGAAAGAAAGACACAGCAAAAGAAAAAGAAAAAAAGAATGAAAGAAAGAAAG